>ML264908.1:0-70085 GCA_005239495.1 Nicotiana undulata | reverse complement strand
TAGTTTGGTGCTACTGGGACTCAAATATCGAGCCTGGAACCCATATGTATAACTCTAAAAATTATGTATATCAAAACATTAATATTTAATTTACATATTAAACATACAATTAATGTTGTTTTAATTTACAGTTGACGACATGGACGCGCCCATACATCCTGGCCCTCGAACGTTGGATCTATTAGCCCTACAGCCCCAGCATAGATCCGAGTTTATATGGGACGGACAGTTACTTACGCAGACTTTCCGCGCTAGAAGAGTGGATCACTTGTGGGACTTTTTGAGTGATAGGGTTCTACATCCACGTGTAGTCCATTACCTGGAGGAGATAGGATTATCAGGATCGGCCGGATACAGCTCGACTGGGCTTTGATCACGGCGTTCATTGAGCGGTGGCGACCGGAGACTCACACTTTCCACCTGTCCATCAGCGAGGCCACCATCACGCTGCAGGACGCCGAGATTTTATATGGTCTGTCCACTCATGGCTTGCCAGTTTTACTCCCTATGGCCATGAGATATTATTTGCGGGAGGCTTATTGGGATATGCTGCATAGGCTCACGGGTTTCAGGCCACAGGACAAGACTGTAGCGTCTGGGTCCAGTCGTGTGCATTTGACCCCTATTAGAGCGTACCTGAAGCAGATCCACGATACTATCACCGTCGAGTCAGCGGAGGAGGATGTTATACGATATACGAGGTTGTTGTTGCTCCTTCTATTTGGGGGTGTCTTGTTCCCGAACACTTCGAGGAACCTAGTGAGCCTCCGCTTTCTTCATCATATTCAGTGGTTCGCGGATACAGCCATTTACAGCTGGGGTGGTGCTGTCCTCGCATTCTTGTACATGCATATGTGTCGGGCTTGCATTGGCACACAGAGAGACGTTTGTGGCTTTCTGCCGCTTCTACAGGTGACAACATATTCAAATAATACGTTTATTAGTTACAATTCTACCTAATTATAGTTAATCTTATACCTTACGTCAACTTTGTATGTTAGGTTTGGGCCTGGGAGCGATTTCTGCAGTTTCAGTCACCTCTACCACAGCTACCTGCTAATGTAGCAATTTCGCATCTCCCTCTAGCCAGTAGGTGGGTTCTGCGTCGTACTCTTGCACGAGAGTATGATGCCCATCATAATCTCCCCCTCTGCAGAGATGTGTGGTTGATCTGCTGGACGGCGCACAGGTGAATATCTACCTAAACTTACCTGGTGTATATTAACTTAGTGTTGCGCATACTAACAGTTTGTATTCTTATTTGATAGTTCATCTTGACGCGTACAGCGAGGAGTTGATCGGTACCCTGCCAGCGTACTGCTCATTCGGCCGACATATTTGGAGGACTTCTGTCCCGCTCATATGCCTTGATATTGTCGAGCATCATGCCTCCGAGCGGGTATTTCGTCAGTTTGGCTTGGCGCAACCTATACCGAGTCCGCCTGCATGGCATGCTTTACATTATGAGAGGGATGATCGGTCCAGGGCGGACGACACATTTATGGCATGGCTTGACGAGCAGTTGGGTACTTGGGATAGGCGAGAGGAGTTGACCCCACCTCCGCAGGAGTTTCCTATTCAGCACTATATGGCATGGTACCGCATTGTTACCCGACTTTTCATTGGGAACCCCGTTCATCCGGCACACGGTCGTTACATCCCATACGCCGGGAGACACGAGGCCCTTGTATGTTTTGTTTTATTATTAATTATATACATGTAATTTAGTGCCACATATGTAGTTTATATTTTTTACTTTGTGCAGGCGATTGGATTGCATATCGTGTATCATATGGGGCAGCAGATGCAGAGTCATGTCCACGATCCTGTGGCCATGCAGGAGTATAGTCGTCGATTCATGGAGGTGGCTGCCCGGACACTGCAGCGAGCCCGATCGGATCAGCGTTTTGCACACGAGGCTGATTATATGGACCCAGCGCAGTACGAGCAAGGTCGTGGTATCCCACGAGCTGGTGGTCCCCGAAGAGGCGATGGTGTCGGACGACGTGGTCGTGGGCGGAGAGGAGGTGGTCCCCAGCAAGGGGGCGGTGAGGCTCCTGCTGACGATGTTGTTGCTGCTATGGCAGGTGGCATGCATGAGACGGACATGCCGTCTTACAGCCTTGGAATTTATCGCACTCCAGTGACATCGCAGGTGACCCCGTCGGGTCAATTAGTGATCACGGGCACGGATATTCCAGGAGTTGATTGGGGTAGATACTACCCAGGCCCGTCTACCAGTGATGAGGATCAACCGACCCGAGATTTGCATAGTGGGCGCCGACTGAGTTATGGTTTCTCATAACATGCACATGTATGAGTTTATTAGTATTGAATTTGAATTTGTTTTAACTGTAACTTATTTATTTTCTTTAACTTTATTAATTTCCTTTTTAAGGCTTCATGCGATGCTGACGTGGCTACGGCAGATGACTACATTCAGGATCCAGACACGATCATGGTAAGACATTATAAATTGTTGTGAATTGTTTTGTACTTTTCTTACTAAGTTTTATATAATTATGTAGCCTTCTACTGGACCGACAACCTCTTATATCGATCCTGACAGCACCATCGATACATGTCATCCAGCGCCGCATCCGTCTATAAGGAGAAAACTTGTTGATGATGATCCCGATAGCGTACCCCGGCGTGTTGGGATGCGCCTCAGGCCAGCGGCTGCGTTGAGACACACCGGATGCGGATTCGGCCTTCCTTTTTTTTGTATTTGGTGTAAATAATATTTTTGTATACATTAACAACAATATTTATATAATATGCCCATTAATTTTTTTAGTTCCCCTTTCGTTTGATAGTTTCATATAACAACAATATTTATATAATATGATCATTACTTTTTTTTATTCCCCTTTCGTTTGATAGTTTCATATAACAACACAAGCACTAAAACTTAACTTCCACTTCAATTAAAATAAACTTCAGTACAACAAACAAGGAAAACATTACAAACACAAACATAGCAGGCCAACATAATAAAAATACATGAAATAGGAAAAATACACTAAACACATACATGTTTAGTGTTTACCCCCGGCTGCCATTTATTCTCCTCTCCAACCACTTATATCGTTCTTCCAGTTGTTCTTTTTCTTCTTCTAACTCTTTCAGTTTCGCGTTCACCTCTGCAAGTTCCCGTTTATATTTTTTTTTACGTTCCTTTTGGGCTTGACAATTCCATTCAGATTTCCATTTTTCTTCTCCTACCTCCTCCAGTTTCGCCCTCAAGTCTGCAATGATTCTATTGCTTTCTCTTTCATGTTCCCATTGTTTTAAAAATACACTATGAAGATACTGCAAAGATTCTTTGTAGCATTCTTGATAACTTGGTTCATCAACCCATTCCTCAAAATCGCAAATAGGTTCGTCGGGAACCTTGTAAAAATAGTTCATACAGTGCCAGTAGCGGCGTCCAACTTCACCACCGTCCCAATAATTTTGCATCAAGCATGGTTTTCCACACTTGCACCTTGGTGGACGAAGATGTTGAGCCATTTGTGCGTTAAAAAAACCTTACTTTTAATGAAATGTTTGCTATTAGTAAATTTTGAGCACACAAAATAACTAGAATGAGTCCGTTATTTATAGGCGAGACAACACACACATAATGTACTATCTAATGACGCTATATTTTGCGTGGTAAATATCATGATGTGTACAAGACAACTTTATGTCAGCTGGTCAGCTTTTTCAGTTCGACAAGACAACACACAGATAACGTAGTGTTTAACCGCGCTAAATATATAACGTACTATCTAATGGCGCTATATTTTGCGTGTTAAATATCATGATGTGTACAAGACAACTTTATGTCAGTTGGTCAGCTTTTTCAGTTCGACAAGACAACACACAGATAACGTAGTGTTTAACCGCACTAAATATACACATAATTTTATTGAATTATCATTTGAATAGGTAAAATAGGAAAGTACAAATCATAATTAACAAGCATAAGTTTATTTCATAAATCTTGCAGCATAGACATAACAACTAATTATTACAACATCAACTCATGGGTAGTTAGGTACACTAGAAAAACACCCACCACGAGCTTGATTAGTATTGCCATCCAAACCACCTGAAGGACATTTACGACGGTCGTGTCCTGTTTGCGAGCATATACCACATTTGCGTGCATAAACGGTATCACTAACATCCATTTGGTTTCATATACGCGTTCTCTTCTGCACCTGTATTTTACGCAAATAGGACTTGTTACACACCATTTTAAATGGTTCCGGAGGTCAATAATGCTCATCACCCACTGACTACAACTGACCACTATATGTGTTTAGGTACTTGGAAACACTATATTGTTGATCAACATAGTTGGTCTCCCCATAACCAATATGTTGAAAACACTTGATGACATGTGAGCAAGGCATGTAGTATATGGATCATTCCCCACATAAGCATAACCTTGCTGATTCATTTACAGTATGTACATTATTACCCTGATTATTATGGACTTCAAAAATACCTTTTTTGTTATCATATTGCAAAAATGAATGCCAATATGCTCGTCGTCTGTATTTCTCAAATCTCTGTATCGACACTGCATAAATTCAACACCCCTTTCCATCAATTCTGTTGCAGCTGCAGACCGTTCAACAAACCTCTCCGCCATCTGCTTGAATGCCATTCGCACCATGGCTGTGACAGGCAATCCTCTTGCCGACTTCAATAAACCGTGGAAAGACTCTGACACGTTTGTAGTAAGAATTCCCCATCGTCTGCTACCATCCGCATGCAAAGTCCACTTTTCAGGGTGATGTCGCATTAACCAACAATAGGCTGCCTCGTATTCTTGACTGATAGATTCCATATGCCTCCGGAATTTATGATGTTGGTGGTCCGTTTCTTCCATCCACATCAAATCATGTAGAGACTTGTTGGGATATGCCTTCTGGAAATTGGCCTTAAAGTGCCTCACACAGTAACGGTGGTATGCATAAGGTTCTTACCATGCAGGCAAGTTCTCCACAAAACTTAATATACCACAATGACGATCAGATATTAGACAAATACCTGAATGTTGTTTGACAACGTGCTCTTTCAGGTGGTTCAAAAACAACGTCCACGTCTCTGTGCTTTTATTGGCACAAACAACAAAAGCTAGAGGAAATATTTGTCCATTAGCATCCACTGCCACGGCTATCAATAACTTGATATCGTACATTCCATAGACATGAGTTCCGTCTATGGATATTACGGGCCGGTAATGCAAAAAACCATCACTTGCTGGCTTAAACGCCCAGAACACGTAATTGAATATGTATTCTGGTGTTCCCGGACTCCGCTCAAGCTTCCATTCAACAATCGTCCCGGGGTTAAAGTACTGCAGCGCGGCCATGTACTTTGGCAGAGATGCAAATGACTTATCCCAGTTACCGTAGACAATTTCAAATGCTCGTTTGTGCCCGAGAAATGCCTTTCTTTTCGTAATGGCATGGCCATATTCCTGGTGGACTGATGTAATGCACTCTTTGATTTTATAACTTATGGACGCTTCGAGGTGCGGAATAAGAACGAGAGAAATCAAGTCAATATCCAAGTTGTAGTGATTCCCGTTGAATGTGTCCATTTCGCATGTGTGGGTGGGAAAGTATTTACCCACTTTTCACAGACCTGTCTTCTTCTTGGTTGCACGCAACATCCAATTACATGGCCAAAACCACCTGCGGCAAATAGCCTTGTATACTGAGGGACTTGACTCTTTAACCATCATCTCACGACACTCTTTTACGTTGTGCATTTTACAAGCCCTGCTTACACGAGCTTTATCAAGAAAAAACATCCCTTTTGCAAGCACCGTTGGTCTAGACTCATCCCACATTGCTGCCCTGATTTCATCGAAATCCCTTGTGAGAGCTTCCACATCCGGTACGCTTGGCAAGTTATCAGTGTAAGGAATATCTCTTGAATGAAACGGCACTTCGAACTCGTACACTCTTCGTCTAGGGGGGGGGGGGGTCTCTTCAAATCAGGTCCTTCCTCCTCATCCTCCTCATCACCATCTTCACGAGGAAAGAGTGTCTCGTCTCCGGATTCATCGGCATTGTTGTCGTAATCACTATTTTGTTCCTCACTCTGTGCACCTGCCAGATCCCGATTTAATACGTCATTTTCGGTCAATTGAGTGAGTACGGGTGTTTCAACTTGCTCGTTTTCACTGCACAACCAACAAAAATATAAGCTACTTAAATTAATAAATATTTTCCATATAACTATATCACTTCACTTACAAGTCGTAATGTGATGAAATTCCATGATAGACGTTTTCAATTAGGCGATGACTAGCGGATGGACCACTTGTAAAATTCATATCCGGCCGGTACCCCCTATTAAATATATGAGCGTTAATACAAAAATAATACACCAAAAATGTACATAATTAACACAAATGAAAATTGAAGTTTACCACTCGTCTGGTGAATTATGAAAAGCAGGATACAAGTTATTTTCTCGTTGCTCATTCGTCGACGGTGATAAGTTTAAATCAAGGAAAACTCTTTCATCCGGAACCTGTCCGGCAAAAACTGCTCCAGAATAACCACCCGATGACTTGGGGTTATCCCTACTACGCGCAACCTCGTTTTTGGGAACGTCTTCTACCTTGACGTACATCTCCAACATTGTGATTACAAGAAATCCTCGACATTCATCTGGAGTCCTCAGAAAATCACTCAAAGTTTCATTATCGTCGATGTTAAACTCCGAGTAAAAAGCAACCCCTTGCGGAGTGACGGAATACGGATATCTTCCGGTTACTTTAAGTATCACTGAACGTTTCCTCACACTCATTTTTTTGCATAACAACGATATCAATTTATCGTACTCCATTGTAAGTGGCAATTTAACATGACACTGAGCAGGTAAACTGTACCCCACAAAGTTATTCTCCATCACAACCTCACCCCTCACCCCCAATATAATGAAACTCTTATTCTACGATCTTCAGACATAATGCAAAAATGCTGGAGAATTTAACAACAATAAACGTTTTAACAAGAGTTAAAAAAAATTGAATGTTTTTCCTACAATCCTAACCTCTTTATATAGGAGATGGCTAGCCCGGATTTTTTTTTTTTAATGTATAGCGTCCAAATACTGGGCGCTATACGCATTTGAATTATTGATGAGTCAGTTATTATTGGTGGGGCCAAGAAAAAGGAGTATAGCACCGGGTATTTGGGCGCTATACCTGGGGCGTGGCAGCTTTTTATATATAGCGCCCAGTATTTGGGCGCTATATATAGATATGTCTTTTTTTTTTTAGACCTATTAAGGTCTTACAAGTCCAAAAGAACCACAATTTGGTTCCGGACTCTATATATAATTGCTATTCAGAGATGAATTAGGAAAACGTGCGGTTTTTTGACTTGTGAGAGATATTTGAATAGAGAGCGAAGTTAGACCGTAGGTTACAGGTTCGTTCACTTATTGATCCAAACTCAATTTATTTCAACAAATTCATTAAATATATACAAATTATTAACTTCGAATTCAATAATTAAAAAAAAAAAATACTCATAAATTTTAAATTATAACTCCGCCTTCATATTGTATAAGTCTGAATGCTCTGAATTCGACATTGTCAAAATGCTACTAGCTGCAATTGATTTTGTTAAGTTCCCTGTCGGAGCTTTACAGCCTTTTTGAAACCAAAAAGTATAAAAAGAAAAATTTATTTGCGCACATGAGCTGCTTTAATTCTGCGTCTAACATTAAGAAAGAGTTTTGACTATAGTTAGTTTTCATACTAGTCTACCGCGGCATCGGCTATTTCATGTTGTTAAAATGTATATATTTATACATTCTTATTGCATTTTAATTTCTTAAAGGACTTGTGTCATTTTTATGATAGTAATCAGCAGATATTATTAGTAGGTGTATACAGCTTTTTTCACATTATTAAGCCCTAATCTATAAAGTCAATTAGGAAGATGAAGCAAGTGCTTTTAAATAATTATCACGTGGATAAATCAATTCCTTGAAAATGAAGGATAAGACCACCGACCTCTATGTAACATTATAACCATGCAATTGGTTCATTTTTGTAATTACTGTACTCAGAAATCAGAAGTCCCCTTCTTCTTTTTACCTTTTTTCGCTTCTCTTCCTATACGAATAAGACACGTGGCGTCGACGAGGTCAATTTTCTGCATCAACAATTTTTCTTTTGTGTTGTGTACACAAAAACTAAATTGTCAACACGCAAATTGAAATCTTGGTGGCAGCTTATTTTTAATCAAACAGTTGCATGCGTTTCTCCTTTCTAGCTAATTAGTACTCTTTTCATTTCAAATTAGACGAGTTATTTTGTTCTAAAATAAATAATATATTTTTAAATTTAAAAATAATTCATTTTTAAACTTTTCAGTTTACCTATTTATCCTTAATGAGAAACTTTTATATCACACAATGCCATGGCCCTACAAATTTTTACCTCTTAAGCTTTTAAGACCACAAATTTCAAAAATCTATTTTATTTTTTAAACTCCATCCCCGAATCAAACTAGCTCATCTAAATTGAAACGGAGGGAATAGTATAACTAGTAGCTAGCTATAAATAAAGAGTTCCTACTTGTTATAGTAACTCATCACAAGTTTGGTGAGAGTTCCAAGTGTCATTAGAGTTTCTAAAAGCCATGGCAAATCCTATTGGTACATTAATCATAGTAATTTTATATCTGGGAATTGGTGCAACACACAGCCTCCATATCAGTGAATGCAACAAGCCAGAAAGAGGAATGGCTCTCTTCATCTTTGGGGACTCTTATTTTGATGTTGGAAACAACAATTATATCAATACTTCCACTCTTGACCAAGCCAATTTCTGGCCTTATGGACAATCTTACTTCAAATCCCCTACAGGAAGATTTTCAGACGGCCGTTTGATTTCTGATTTTATTGGTAGGCAATTGTTCCTAATTCATCTCTCGTCTGTCCAATATGATCGTTGTTGTTTTTTTATATGAGTTTGAACTATATATCTTTACCTCATCAGTTAATTATATGGATTGAGTTATGTTCAAAATTATTAACATGATATCTCTGAGTCAATTTTATCCATATTCTTATTTAATTTTTTTCTTATTTTAATCCCCATATTTTGTTTCTTCCTTTTTTGCTATTATTGATTTAGTTGTTTGTCGTCTTCTTGAACCGAGAGTCTATCGAAAACAGTCACTCTACTCCATCGGGTAGAGTAAGGTCTGCGTACACACTACCCCTCTACGGACCCAATTTGTGAGACTATTGTGTTGTTGTTGTTGTTGATTTAGTTGCTTGAATATAATTGACAAAAAAACTGCATGGCTTTTTCATTTTGTGACAGCTGAACATGCAAATATTTCAGTGCCGCCACCCTTTCTGCAGCCTCAGAATGAACAGGATTATAACAATGGAGCAAACTTTGCATCGGCTGGAGCTGGATCTCTTGTCGAGACTTTCGAGGGAGCAGTACGTTCTTTTAACATATAAAAATTAGTATATTATTAATTTCATTTTTAAAGATAATCATATACTCCATAATTATCATTTAGATGACTTATATATAATGCTACTTGTAAAAAATTTACTTAAATATAGAAGTGAAGCTCATAAGAAAATGTAGAAGGAGGAAGGACAAAGATGCTAGGTTTCATAAGGGGGGAAGCTATATATGTGTGGTCAAGGGTGGTCAACTGAATACTCTTCACTAAAAAATTATATTATATAGAAGATAAAATATTACTTATTAGTTCTAAAACAAAGTGTTGACTTCGAACAACCTTAGCTTGCAATACTCAAGTGACAAAGGGTGTTTCAACCTTATTGAATTTCCTTACTTAATCCACTGAGTTTCATGACTGCGCGAAAGAATTTAGCGAGCTAACTAGTTAGGTAGCATTAAGGTCGTCTAATAAATGAAATACTTTATCTAACTACAAAAGCAAAAGGGCTTTCAGCTTTAAAAGGAAATAATTAACTTGCCGCTAATTGCGTCGAAATATTCTAATTGCGTGTAATCTTGCCTCATATAATTCTAAAAACTTCATGTTTTGCATGTTATTGAATTATCACTAGCCAGTTGCATGCATTATTGAACGGACAACTGTCAGACTTTAAGCTTGTCCATATACACGCGATAAGATAATAATGTACGAGTAAGGAATGAAAAAAAACTGGTCCCCAATATTGAGACTATGGTATACTATATAATTTTTTATAATTCACTTATAAAGTCAATTTTTTTACAAGTAGTTTACATAGTATAGATAAACTTTTCTTTACTTGGTGCAAATACTATTATTGTGTTCATCATATATTCTTCTATTTGTCCGTTTCATTCAAGTGGTTGCTAATATATAAAAAAAGGTAGCCCGTGCACTAAGCTCTCGCTATGCGCGAGGTCCGGAAAATAGTCGGATTACAAGGGTCTATTGTACACAGTCTTATCCTGTATTTGTGCAAGAGGCTGTTTCCACGGCTTATACTCTTGACCTCCTGGTCACGTGACAACAACTTTACCAGTTACGCGCCAAGGCTAGCCTAACGCCTTCTCTTAAAATATATGAAGATGAAAAATATGTTATCAATCAGGAATCTGTTTGAGTCAAAGTTGCTATAAATGGTGCGGTGAAACGAAAAACTTGCATTTCCAGAAGCCGTTGTAGGCCATTAGCTACTGCAAGTTACCTTGACTTCACATTAAATCGTGGGTGCTTTGACAATCAGCATAGACCATTGATTCTCTTTCCACGATAAAATTCATAGATAGCCACTTTTCAGCTGTTGTAATTGCAAAAATAGTCATTATCTTGGAATTTCAAATTTCATAGTTGAAAGTCTAGAATATTAATTATTGTGGGAATTTTACTTATAAAAATTTAAAACACATGATAGTGACTATTTTTTAAATTACATAGCCATATATGGTCAGTTGGACGCTATTTCTAACCTCTTTCCATGGGGCAAAAATGAAAAAACTGCAATCTTGGACTTTCGGCAGGCTGTCTACGGGGAGGGTACTGGAACATTAAGGGTTAAGGGTACGGGAAGGGTTCCTTAAGGGTACTTTTCTTAAGGTTATTTACGGATATGGGTTGATGGAACTTTTTTGGTATCCTATTCCTACCATTAACTCTACCGGTCCTAAGGGTGCGGTACCAAAACTTAGGGGTACTTAGGAGTAATTTTAAATTAAATACTGTCAGGAAAAAAAAAACATTTACTTACCGTACCGGTACTAAGGGTATTATTTTGGGCTAGCATTACTCTTACACTTCACCCCTACCCACCCATCGGAGCGGTACGGTTCGGTATGCGTACCAGTACGGTCTGGTACGGGTGCCGGTATTACCCTACCCTTAGACGACCCTACTTTTTGTTGAGTGTGCGAAGAAAGTCTCACGTTGATAGCTGAAAAGATTGGAAGCATACATATAAGGTGTGGGGATCTCTTAATGGTGTGGGGCCATTTGGGAAAAATCATGCGGACTTGGTCCAAAATGGACAATATCACAGAATGCTTACTGCTACTGTGCTGCTACAGTCGGATTTTGTTTTTTGTTGTATGTCGGTATTCTCATATTCTTCATTCTTCAGGTGATTGATTTGAAGACACAGTTGAACAACTTCAAGAAGCTGAAAATTTCTTTAAGAAACAAGTTGGGTTATTCAAAATCGGACAAAATATTGAGAAGCGCTGTTTACTTGATTGGTATTGGGACCAATGACTACTTAAGTTCCTTTTTTGACCAATTCCACAATCCTAGCTGCCTATTCTCCTTCCCAATACGTACAAATGGTCATTGGCAACTTGTCTACAGTGGTACAAGTAAGCAAACAACTTGCATCCATGACTTCATTAATTATCTAATACTAGTATATTGATAGTGTAAATATTGTCTTACATTATCAATGTAGTTTAACCTAGTTAGTAATCAAGTTTACGTGATTATCAATTAATGTTTATTAATATTCACGCAGGAGATGTACATGAACGGAGGCAGGAAATTCGGGTTTCTGAATTTGGGTGATTTGGGATGCTTACCAGGCTTAAGAATGCTTAATCCTCCTACCAAAAATGGGTGTTTAGAAAAAGCTTCAAAATTGGCAAAACTACATAATCTTGAGCTTAACAATCTTCTCTTAGGAATGCACAAACGACTAGAGGGATTCAGCTACTCACTTTATGACTTCAACCGTAGTTTGAAACACAGGATGAATCATCCATTCAGATATGGTAAGCACTAAGTTTAATCTTATTAGTTGGTGTGACGAGTGATTTTATTGTGTGTCTCGCACAACTGATATTAGTCATGTGAGACATCTTTTTATCTCACACATTTGTGGACCCAGATCTTACCCATTTGGGGTCACAAAATTCTAGGACCACAAAGTTGTGAGACAAAAAAAGAAGTCTCACACAACCAACCTCAGTTATGTGAGGCACAAAATAAATTTTTCTGGTCTGACCATCTTACAGTGCACAAATAGCCGACTTTTTCTAGCTGGTACACATACATTATACATAGTTTTACATATATTATACATGAATTGTACATATATTCTATATTCACCGGTCTAAAAAATTAGATGGACGGCTATATGTGTTAGTTCTTTATATATATATATATATATCATAAGTTGGTCATTCCAAACCTATAACAGTTTAGCTTACAAATAATTTTGATTTGATCGAGGTTTTTTCTAGGTTATTCCTAATAATTTTGTAGTAATGAAGTACTTTTTCTGAAGAAAAACTTATAATCCCCTCTACATTCTATTTTCGTCATCCTTCTTATAAGCACTGTTGAATATCATACTCAACACATTTATCTAAACAAGCAACCGATAAAATCAGTTTTAGATATTTTAGTACTTTATGTTTATCACCTACTTTTAATCAGTTAAAGCGATGGTTAAGTTGTTTAATTAAGAACTAATTCAAGATAAGTGTTGAATTTTAATTCATATTCATGTAGGTTTCAAGGAAGAGAAAAAGGCGTGTTGCGGTACGGGTAGATTTAGAGGAATATATAGCTGTGGAGGAAAGAGGCCAGTGAAACAGTTTGAGGTTTGTAAAAGCCCAAAAAAGCATGTCTTTTGGGACTCTTATCATCTAACTGAAACTATTTACCAGCAAATGGCAGCTGAAATGTGGAACGGGGCCGTGAAAGGATCTTCCGGTCTCAAGACTTTTTTTCAATGCCTCTAACATTATTATTCTTTACCTGGAAAACGGTAAAGTTGAATTTGTTCGTGGTTTCTAGACAAATAAATCAATTTGATCCCAAAAAATAATGAATTAATCGATTTGAAAGCAAGATACTTTAGCTCAAAATATGGATGAAACGATAAATTTTAAGAACCCGAAAATAAGGTTTTCGGGCACAATACTGATAAGACCAACCAGCGAGAGAGAGAAAAAGGGTATCCCAATGCTATGAAGAATGTATTCAATGTAATCTAGAAAAACCGTGCCTTACAATGAAAGTTGAGCCTATTATTTATAGCTTAGTGGGCATAATGGTCAGGCCGGCCACTAATGACAATTATTGGAATGTGATAATAGAAGCCTAACGTAAACATAAATGCCCAAATTCATGTAATGAGTTGTTACCCTTTAATGTTATAAAATATTATTCATTAGATACTATAGGGCACAATATGCTTCATGCCTTCATGGACTTGCCTTTCTTGGTGACACACGGGGTAGATGTGCCTGGTTTTCATCCTCCCGGCTTCGATTCCACGTGTCCCCTTCTTTAATGGCCACGTACCGTGACATATTTTACAGAATACAATTACATTGTTAAGATGCAACAGAGTAAAGGATATAGATTCATCCATTTCTATCACTATGAGTAGAGCTATTAAATTCTTCATTTGCTCCATTCTATGAAATTTTTGTTCTTATCATAAGCTGCAAATTCCAAACAAAAAGAGTTGTAAGACAACTCATTCAGTAATTCCTCCAAGCCGCATTGGTTATTTTATTTACATTAGTTTGTTTCCCGGGGGCGATCCATCGTTACTGTCTCAGATTTCATTTTAACCTTGTAATTCGACGTAAAAGTGTAAATTTATTTGTAAAATTTCACTAAAATTACAACAAATAATAGATATAGACTTAAAACCTTACAACTTACAAGTATACATGACTCTGACCTTTCATCTTCTTTCCTGCTCACCACCAAATACAGTAATACAAAATTTGAGAAATAGGAATTATCATTCAGCATAGAAATGTCACCAGATAGCAACTCTAAAGTGTTTCTATTTAGGAATTAGCCAGTAAGTTCTAAATTTTAATTTTTCAGGACAAAAATGTATTGAATTGTCCTGAAGTTAATAAATTTAGTTTAAATTTCATGACAAAATAAGTAATGGTAAATAACATTTATTAGAATGGCTAGTTGTGCACTTGCCCCTCATTCAGCAGGATGGGGCCAATTCATGAAATAGGCCCGACACGAAGAGGATGCTGACAACCTTAACCCAGAAATTGAGTCTAAAATTAACATGGTATGAGTTATAACCGATGCTAAATTCCAAAAAGTTGCATTCCCTGATGCTAACATTTGCACTTTCATTTTTATGTGCTCAATTAATTCTCAACCCCACCTGTCTGTTGCACAGTACCAATGAATGAAACAGATAAGGTGGTACTCCACATTTTTGTGCTAACATTATCTCAATAAGATACAAATAAAAAAATAAAAAATAAAAGAAATAGCAGCATTCTTTAATTTATCGTTTCTATGTTATCGGATAGAAATTGATAGGAGTACTAAATTATTGGTTAGCTAGTAATTGAAGTGGTTAATAGCGGGTTTGGTCAAATTTTTAAAATCTGTTAATTTTGAGAGGTACTTTTTTCAAAAAGTGCTTTCAAAAGTACCTTTAGTCTGAATGAATTTGTGTTTGGCTAATTAATTTGAAAAATATTTTTGAATAGTAATTAGTGTTTGGCCAAGCTTTTGAAAACCGCTTTTGAGTGTATTTTCTCAAAAGTGCTTCTCAAAAAAATATTTTTGAAAATAAGTTATATTTTTCTGCTTCTCAAAAACAACTTCTGTTTCTCCTTGAAAACACTTTTTTTCCTCCTAAATATTTGACCAAACACCTCATTTTTTGACCAAAAAACTTCGCCAAACAGGCTACAAAGAGTTAATACTATTCGAGTGACCTTTGAAATGTGTATAGTTGGAACAAGCTTCCTCCTTTTTTTTTATGGGTTCTCTAGTCGAGAGAGAAAATTTAACATGGCAACAAATTCTATTTTTCTCTTTCCTTCTATAATTAAATATCTTTCTAATTATTGTATCTTAGAGTTGAAACAATAAAAGGTTTCTTTCTCTAAATCTTTCCCCATTTTCCCCCAGTGAGTTTAACTATTATATACTACTTATGTCATAAAGAATTTATATTGTTAACTAAGTTAAAAGATGACCTCAAGTTACTTTTTACAGCAAAGATGAATTTGCAGCTCATAAACGATAGTTAATAGCCTTTTACAATAGATAATTCACTAATTGTATAAATCTTTTATTAGTGTATGACTGTGTATGTAAACTATATCGTCATTTATTTCCCAGACAAAGGGAAAATATGAAAGTAGTGGCAGAAAGGTTAAGTAGGCATTTGGACATAAGAATTCTAAAATTCTAAAAAATGGTGAAATCTTTTTTTTAAGTGAAAATGGTATTTGAAATTTAGAGTTGCGTTCGGACATATATTTCAGTTTGGGTTGTTTTTGAATTTTTGTAAGTGATTTGAGTGAAATTTTTGAAAAACAATTGTTTGGAGTTTTTAAAATTTTCAAAATGTATATTTAAGTGAAAATTGGAAATTTTATGAACAAATGCTGATTTCGGAAAAAAGGTGATATTTATTTTTTTTAAAGGAAAAAATTTATGTCCAAACAGACTCTAAGTTTGTTTTCTTTAGTTCTTGCCTTTTCACTCGTTTCTTATTGTACTATCATCAAAAGTTATTTTTTGAGGAAAAGTGCAATTTTATAGTTGATAAGCAAATCTGAAACTTATAACTTTCATGCAACTGACCTTAAAAGATACATAAGGAATACAGAAAGATTAAAAAGCTGTGTTTTAAGTTACATTACATGCAAGTCAAAAGGAAAATTGAATTCTGTGTGTTTTCTTCTTTGCATAACACATAACAGTAGTATAGTAGTGTATAAAGCTTTGAATTAGTCCTTTTTTCTTCATTATTATGTACTGAATTGAGTTGGAATCTACTTGCGCTCGATATTTTATGCTAAATTAATAAATATAAAATATATACTAGGCACGTGTTTATACACAACAACAATAACGATAAAATATCCGGATACTTGATAGGAAAACTATCATTTTTTTTATTCCTCTTCAATGATCTAGAATTTCTGCGAGAAGCTATGTTCGAGAGGAAGCACCGGTAACAATAATAACGATCTTAATGTAATATCACAAGTAACCTCTTGAACAATGGAGCGGACCCACTGAGACCTGCCGCTACCACTTTCTGGCATTTTCTATGCCAATAATTGCTTGTCCCGATTAACCCACCTGTTTTAAGCACGTGCTAATCCCTTGTCGGCTCAAACCTATCCCTCCCAATTACACATTTTCCACGTCATCCACGGGCACGTCCCCATCACTATTGGACAGAAGAGTTTTTATCATTGTGAAATTTCTTTAAAAAGATTTATGTACTTTTCAGTGCTCTATTTTTATTTTATTTTTTTATTATGTTCGGTATTCGATCTACATTGAGGCCAGGATTAATTTGGGTTCACCTTACGTCAATTTTGTTAAAGGGGAATTATTCACCTGATTCAAATCCAATAATCGTTGATTAAGACTTGGAGACCCGATTCACCACAACCGGTCATTGTGCTCTGCTTTCTAGAGAACAAGAATATCGTTATGTCACTTATTTTATATCCGTTAAGAAGTAATTCTAATCATGGTAGTATTCCTTATTAAGATCAAAAAAAAAATTGTATGCATACAAATTAGTGGGTCACATTTTTGTTTTAATAATAAGTCCAAACGCTATATAACTTCGTTTAGTATCTTTTAAGAATCTAAATTCATTATTATAGGATGAAAATAGCAAAAGAATCTGAATTCGTTTAGGAAGTTGCATAATTATATTTCAAAACCGTGAATAAAGGGTAATATCTACACGAACAGGTTGTAATACACATATCACTTTATTAGAGGCGGAGTGAGTAAAATGTAAGCACTTAATTACAGAGGAGTACGCAGGACTTTTTATAAGTGGTGTCGACATTTAAAGTAAACAAAGAAACAAATATAGTAACAACATCATATTTAAAAAACAATTACCTTACTACAACTCTCCTCGACGAGTTTTCATTTTTGGAAGGTATTCATAATAACCGAATTAGGAATAAGACTAAATACATCCTTTTCTATATAAGGCACCAAACAACTACTCAAAAACTCATCATCCATTCGGCTTTGCAAATCGGTCTTAATCAACTTCATTGCCGAAAAAGCTCTCTCAACTGTAGTAGTAGCAACTGGCAAAAGCAAAGCAAATTTCACAAGTTGAAAAACAAGAGGATAAGTCACATGCTTCTTTGTCTCCACTAGTTTTATGGAAAGATTACCAAGTCCCCTAAGACCAGAAAATCTTTTATCATGATCTCGGACATCAACAGTGTAATTCTGAAGTTGAAAGCGAAGGTCGACCATAGAATATTTATCAAAATCATCAGGATATAACTCAGCTAATCTCAATATCTTCTTAATGTCAAAATTGGAAAAAGAGTCAGTTGGGTTCAAGCAAGCAACTCCAAGAAGCAAATCAATTGTCACATCATCAAAGCGACTATTGAGTTCTTGAAATTGCCAATCAATAATTTTACAAAATACTTCAACACGATAATGTTGTGAAACAGTGTACTCAGAAATTCTACGACGAGATCTTCCAGGGATAACATAAAGCTCATCAATTTTGGGTATAAAAATATCATATTTTATACATAATTTAGATACCTCATCAATAAGTGAATTCCAACCTTCTTTTTTCAATGTTTGCAACTGATCCTTTGCCACTCCAATAAGTAACATAGCATTTGCAATATCTTGCTCCTTCTTTTGAAAGGCTGCATTAATCTCATTTGTGATTGCTAAAACTGTACGCATTAAATGCAACATGAAGACAACTTCAAATGTTAAACATGCTTTAAGATATCCCTTTGCCTTACATTTCTCTTCAAGATGAGCGTTAACAGCAACAACATCAAGCACATCAATAATAGGGTCAAACATAAGAATAAAATTATTAAAGGATTTATGGTGAGATCCCCATCGAGTATCACCAGCTTTAGCAAGACCCAATTCTTGATTCAAACTCTTACCAGTTTCAAGCTCCCCTTTACATAATGCCTATTATATTTCTTCTACTTGAGATTCACGAAGTTCGTCTTTATGCTTGAAAGAAGCTCCCACCATACTCAATATATCGGAAACCAATAATAAAAGTTCTTGTACTTCATCACATCTTCTAGAAACAGCAACAAGAGTTAATTGAAGTTGATGAGAAAAATAATGATTAGAATGAGCACCTCTACTTTCTTTTTGCATTAAGATCTTAAGACCATTTAAATCACATTGCATGTTGCTTGCTCCATCATAACATTGTCTACGTATAGAAGATAGACTTAAAGAATGTTGAGCAAGTAAATTAACAATTTCATTCCTTAGAGACAATGCAGTAGTATCACGAACATGAACAATACTCGTAAATCGCTCCATCACGCTTCCCCTTCTATCAACGTAACGCAAAACAATCGTCATTTGCTCCTTACATGACACATCACGAGATTCATCAACTAAGATACAAAAGCGATCATCATCTATATCCTTAATGATACTCTTAATTGTTTCCATCTTACATGTAGTGATAATATCCTTTTGAATATATGGAGAAGTCAATTGGTTATTTTTTGGAGCTTTTTTAAACGCATCATCAATATTTTTACGTCGCTTCGCATACCATGTAAGAAGTTCAATATAATTACCTCTATTAAAAGATGACTCACCTTCACGATGTCCCCGAAATGACAATCCTTGGTTCAAAAGATATCTTATCATATCAATTGCAGCTTCTAAACGAGTTCGGTATTCTGACTTCTGTTGTTCATATTGTTTAGCAAGTGAACTTTGAATGGATTGATTTTGTCTCATCAAATCTTCACAATTCCTTCTTGACTGATTCTGAACGTTGTTTGGTCCACTAATATGCATGGCAAATCTATCCTTCTTGTTCCAACTTGTAAACCCTATGCTTGAAAATACAACTCCTCCCCATTGATTAATACAATCATCTTGAAATAAATAACAATAGAAGCAATATGACGCATATTTTGTTATGCTATACTTCAACCAATCGTACTCAACAAACCATCGAGGATTAAAGCGGCGCAATTGCCCATAAAAATTTCTTTGAGGGAAATTGTGATTTCGAGGTCGGCAAGGACCTTGTTGAATATATCTTCTTCTTACTGCATCACGGTCATTTGGATAATATTTTTGAATTGCTAATCTTTTAGCCGGATCAGTCTCTAAAGAATTCAAATTAACTCCTTCACTTTGTGGACGTTGTTCTGACTCGATGGTCGTTTCTTCCAAGTTAGATGAACTTTGAGATGTTGAACCTTGTTTTGAATGCTCGGAAGGTACTACAGAATAAAATCTCTTCATTGAAATTTAAGCTGAATTATAAATCAAAACATCAATTAGATAACCCTTGTAAATTGCACAAAAATCAACTAAAAAGTAATATATGTTTGAAGAAATTCCAATTAGAAAGAAAAAGAGAAAAACTAAAAGTAGTAGAACAACTCACGGCAAGCAATTTCGACGATTTCAATGATTAGATTTTTTCAAAAAGTAGGTCTAAAATAATTGAGTTCCAATGTATTTTATATTGTTTATTATCCTTTTCCTACCCCAAAAAGTAGTAGTTTAGTTCTCTTTTTCCATACACAAACCTGGTTCTACTATAAAAATTAAGTAAAGGAACGAAGCTGCTGAGCTTCGAACTGACGACCTCCGCCTCGTAATTAAGGGAATTAACCAATGAACCAATTAGCTTGCTTTGACTAAGTGGTGTCATTTTATTTTACTTGTACACGTTTTCTATATATATATATATATATATATATATATATATATATATATATATATATATATATATATATATATATATATAATAAAAAAATTCGACGAAGCAGTGTCGGATGACACCCAATATTTTAAAGGGAGAGGCGTTTTACCTCTGACGAGGCGAGGCGTAAGCCCTGAGACATGGACGTAAGTCCCACGGATCTTTAAATTTTACTAATTTTAAGATTTTTAAGATAGTATAAAATAAAATAAAAATTTATAAAAATTACATTAAAATTTAAAAATTATAACAAATAATATATTTAAAATATTCATAAATTATAATTCAACTATGAATAATACAAAAAGTATGACATATATCATAATATGCAAATTAGTTGCAACATCGTTACAACTCAAATNTTTTTGCATTAAGATCTTAAGACCATTTAAATCACATTGCATGTTGCTTGCTCCATCATAACATTGTCTACGTATAGAAGATAGACTTAAAGAATGTTGAGCAAGTAAATTAACAATTTCATTCCTTAGAGACAATGCAGTAGTATCACGAACATGAACAATACTCGTAAATCGCTCCATCACGCTTCCCCTTCTATCAACGTAACGCAAAACAATCGTCATTTGCTCCTTACATGACACATCACGAGATTCATCAACTAAGATACAAAAGCGATCATCATCTATATCCTTAATGATACTCTTAATTGTTTCCATCTTACATGTAGTGATAATATCCTTTTGAATATATGGAGAAGTCAATTGGTTATTTTTTGGAGCTTTTTTAAACGCATCATCAATATTTTTACGTCGCTTCGCATACCATGTAAGAAGTTCAATATAATTACCTCTATTAAAAGATGACTCACCTTCACGATGTCCCCGAAATGACAATCCTTGGTTCAAAAGATATCTTATCATATCAATTGCAGCTTCTAAACGAGTTCGGTATTCTGACTTCTGTTGTTCATATTGTTTAGCAAGTGAACTTTGAATGGATTGATTTTGTCTCATCAAATCTTCACAATTCCTTCTTGACTGATTCTGAACGTTGTTTGGTCCACTAATATGCATGGCAAATCTATCCTTCTTGTTCCAACTTGTAAACCCTATGCTTGAAAATACAACTCCTCCCCATTGATTAATACAATCATCTTGAAATAAATAACAATAGAAGCAATATGACGCATATTTTGTTATGCTATACTTCAACCAATCGTACTCAACAAACCATCGAGGATTAAAGCGGCGCAATTGCCCATAAAAATTTCTTTGAGGGAAATTGTGATTTCGAGGTCGGCAAGGACCTTGTTGAATATATCTTCTTCTTACTGCATCACGGTCATTTGGATAATATTTTTGAATTGCTAATCTTTTAGCCGGATCAGTCTCTAAAGAATTCAAATTAACTCCTTCACTTTGTGGACGTTGTTCTGACTCGATGGTCGTTTCTTCCAAGTTAGATGAACTTTGAGATGTTGAACCTTGTTTTGAATGCTCGGAAGGTACTACAGAATAAAATCTCTTCATTGAAATTTAAGCTGAATTATAAATCAAAACATCAATTAGATAACCCTTGTAAATTGCACAAAAATCAACTAAAAAGTAATATATGTTTGAAGAAATTCCAATTAGAAAGAAAAAGAGAAAAACTAAAAGTAGTAGAACAACTCACGGCAAGCAATTTCGACGATTTCAATGATTAGATTTTTTCAAAAAGTAGGTCTAAAATAATTGAGTTCCAATGTATTTTATATTGTTTATTATCCTTTTCCTACCCCAAAAAGTAGTAGTTTAGTTCTCTTTTTCCATACACAAACCTGGTTCTACTATAAAAATTAAGTAAAGGAACGAAGCTGCTGAGCTTCGAACTGACGACCTCCGCCTCGTAATTAAGGGAATTAACCAATGAACCANTATATTTAAAATATTCATAAATTATAATTCAACTATGAATAATACAAAAAGTATGACATATATCATAATATGCAAATTAGTTGCAACATCGTTACAACTCAAATATCAAAAGTAATGTATACGATGCGAATTCTTATATGTATCTCTTAAGGAGTAATGAATCTTGAAAGAATTTCGATAGTTTGATATTTTTTGTAAATACTCCTTTTATTTAATATGCTTTCTATTTGAAAGAGAATTTATATAAAAACATAATTCACTATTTAAATATGATTCTCTAGCATCATTAATTTTTAAGTTTGAACAAGTTAATAAAGTGACACATAATTCACCATACTATACCATGATAACCAATTATTTGTAAATAGTTACTAGCTAATACTGGGATATTAAATTAATATGTACTGTAAACATGAAAAAAATTAATACTTAAAAAAATAATTATAAAAAAATTATGGACTATTTTATAATAAAGACATTACAAAAATTAATAAATAAATACTTTTAAATAAAAGATCTTTTAAAATTTACCATCATAGCACTCTTAGCGGATAACATGCAACAATTTTTATTTTAATTATGACATAAAATACTCTCAACTTAATGATTACTGATTAAGAAGAAAGTAATTTTGAATAGTTAATGATTTTTTAAAGAAAATTTGAGGATTTACAAGGTTAGTTACACACAATTGCATAAAGTTCTATTATGCGAGCCCAGTACGCTGGGCATTGGGCGTGTCCGGGGCGTAAGCCCCGATGACCGAGGCGTAAGTCTCATGGAACTAAGCCCCACACATAAGCCCAGAGGCATTTTACGAGTGCTCCGCCCTGGGCGAGTCCCAATTCTGCCTTTTAAAACAGAGATGACACCGCTTTAACCATGGTAAATCCGCCCCTGCTTAATTATATATATAGGAAATTATTTAATCGTACTATGATCTTGATTGATTATCTCATCATATAGTATAGTGGCGGAAGAAACTCTGAATTTGATGAATATAACTAGTTTTATTTTATGTAGTGCGAGTATTCGCTATAGTTGTATTTGGTCGAAATTTGACCGCATTAGAACGACCTCAAGAGGGGACGATAAGAAAGCGGTTAAGCCGCAATTGTGCACACGAAAGGTTGTAACGATGCGCTCCACGACCATGGCCGAGGTTGATTCGCCGGGAGGCCTTTGTGACGTAATAAACGCTACGGCGCCTAGAGAGGTCGACTTTAAGCACCAATGGTCAATCGCAGTATACATGTTAAGAACCGCTGGATAAATGAAGGAGCCCAGCATATATACAAGGGGGGGCATACTAGAAAGGGGCTTCCTCTCTCTTTGAGTAGAGGGAGACAGAACACCCATCTGGTAAGTAAGAAAAGGTTCAGAACCTTGCTACTAATTTTTGTAATAAGCATTCTGGAATGAATAAAAGAGATCCACTTGCCTTGAATGGTGATCCTTTTCCTCTGTTCTTCATTTTATATCGTAGATTAACAGTATCGTAGATGTAAACTCTTCAAGTATATCCAACCACTTTTATAATCTTAATGGGTACATAAGTTTAACCTCACCCAATTTCTCTTACTCAATATTCTTTGATCTAGTGTTAATTATCTTTGGCTAGGATTTATCCTCTAACTTCTTAATTTAAAATATTTAGCAAAGGGTCTCGCACTTTTTTGGTCAAACAATTTGGCGTTGTCTGTGGGGACTTCCTAGCCAAAGCCTTAGTTCCCTCTATATCCATCAAACCAACCAAGAAAGAGATCCTTACGCAAAACCGGAGTTATGTCTGGCTTGCATGCAATGACTACGTCACGCCTTGACAAAAACCTCGTTGCAACGCAAGTGTGAACCACTACATCGGGGTTGTGGCTTACATATCAAGCACACCCATAATAGTGCTTCCAGGATTTAAAAAAATCGGGACTCAAACTCGAGGACCTCACGGGTGAAGCACATCATCCACCCACGGAACGCTCAAACCCAAGTAACGGCAAGGTGAGATATGAGGCCGACATCGGGTCCAAAGATTGCAACCGGCGAGAGAAACGTGACCAACCTCCCTCATTCATCAGCTAACCATCCGGCTCAGGTAACAAATGGTTCCTTTTACCTTTAACTCGCTTTTCTTTTTACAAAAGAGGTGTGAAAGGAAGAGCAGGGATGCCCGCGCCGAGTACACAAGTTAAAAAAGAAGGGGAGAGGACTAGCCAATAACAACTCTAAAATTCCTCCCCACGGCAACGAGCAAACTCAGGAAAACTCCACGCACCATGCCTTGGCGCAAATAATAGATGCACTGGTAACAACAGGAAATAATCTCCATGAGCAAGGACTTGTACAGAAAACTCAAAGACATCCCAACACAGGTAGGATGTGGGTATCGAGAGTTCGCCCTTACGTTCGCCACATGTGTGAAACATCTGCCTGCCAGGCCACGTGCGCCACCACACGTGAGCTTCTGAGCAATAGATTCATCGCCTTCCCCGTCGACGACCTCTCCAGGTCGAGCGATGAAGGGACTCTATAGACTGGGACTCATCCTGGCGCATGCATGAGCCGACGTATGAAACTCCGATAAAAGGCAAGGTATCACGCGATGCTCATACGCCACTCCACTAGTAAAGCCCTCTTCTAAAAGCTTCATATCCTCGGGGTCAATATACGACTCCATCTCGTAATCATCCACCACCACGCCCTTCAACCTTTCGTCGACTAGAGATGAGGTACGAGCCTGCTGAGACGAGGAAGGTCCACTATGAACAACGACAACAGTCGCCGAACTCTGTCTCGGCGCCACTACGGCCTCCTCCCTCCTCGACTCAGGTAACACTTCCTCCCCCTGGACGACCTCTCCCACGTTTTTAGACGACGTCCCTACGGGATCAACCCTCAAGGACATATCAATAAAAGGCGTCTCTTCTGATGCTATCCTCATCCTCTTTGACGGGGTCTCTTCGACCACGCCACGAGAGGATTCACCCACCGCGCGAACTGCGGGGACCGAGAGTCTGAACGAGGAACAATCTCACCACGACCAGATCCGGATGCCGACTCGACCGGCACAACGGTCCGCTTCCGAGCACCCTCATCAACGGCCACCTAAAGTACAATCCTAGTAGAGGAGGAAAGCTGGCAGAAAGCAAGAGTAGGGGCCCTCGCCCTTCTCACCCCTCTCCGACTTGTCAACAACAGCACACGCCCCCATGTAAACACCAAGCGGAGAAAAGTACAGGGGTGAAAGATAAACGACTATGGACAAGACAAGGTAACTCACTGACATAAGGTTTTTGCGCCCAAACCTCTCATGGAAACGCGTCCACTCATGAATTTCCACTGTGTGAGGCAAAATCGAAGCTGCCCATTCGCGAATGTCTCTGACTTGCGGAGGGGGCAACCTCTCAGTTGCTGCAAAACAAATGGAACGCGAACAAAAAACAATAGTCAGTCAGCGAAATCACGAGATATGAATAACCAATCAACGTTGTAAAAAAGGAAAGGCAAGGAAAAACTCACGGGCGAAGTTCCACGTCTAAAGGAACCCGACGGGATTAGACACCACATGTTCCGTACGGACGTAGAAGAAACTCTCCCAAAAATGGCGATTGGCCTTATCGTCCATTCCGACCACCAGACTGTCACACCCCAACCCTGGGGGACGCGACCGGCGCTTAACCGAGTGAACCCCGTCAAGCAAGACTGATTAGCCTTTTTTACCCATCTCATTTACGCCCCCTAATTAGGTTATAACATCGTTTATTGAGTTAGTAGGAAATAAATTAAAGCGTAGGTACATAATATTAATCCATTCTTTCTTACATACCGGTTTCCAAAAATTAGGTCTTCCAAAACATACATGCTAATTTCAATCTTTGTGGGATGGGATTACAATTACAAGATTACCCAACAACCTCCCAACAACATACATGACCCACATGAGTGTCCACAGATCCTCTAAGACAAAGAAGATGAACGTGGTTCCGCCGGCGACAAGGCCCCGACAATACCTCAAAATAGAACAACATATACAAAAGGAGAGCAACACATTTTATACACGGCCCCGAGACGAAATGGGGCTCACCAGAATTGTTGTAAGGAGGAGGAGAAGGCACCACTACCGACGATCAGCGCAACCAGCTACAAAGCCACCTACATCCATAAGAAGATGTAGCGCCCCCGGCAAAAGGGACGTTAGTACCATCGAATAGTACTAGTATGTATGAACAAACTCTACTCTATATAGAATGAACGGTAAGCATATAGAAATGCAATCAGAGACATCTACTAACATTACACAAAACTAGGGAGAACACAAGCAAGAATCACCATAGTTTCTTAATCCGTTATTCCATCTTTTGAATAGTAGTCCTTTAAAGCCAAGTGTCACAATTTTATAATGCCACCGTGTCTTTTACACGAAGTCCGGTCTGGGCCCGACTGGCCAAGCTATACCAAGTGAGACATCATCAGCATCCTAATTCATAATACCACTGTGTCATTTTCACACGGAGTCCGATCTCGGCCCGATCGGCTAAGCCATCTAACTTGAAACAGTGAGACATAACCAATATCATATTTTCGATGCAAATACCACCATGTGTACAACATGGAGTCCGATCTCGGCCCGATCGACTAAGCCATCTCACTTTGGGACATAACCATATCAATTTAATTATTCGGTTCACATTTCCTTTTCCATAATTTATTATACAGTTCTTAGCACTTGGACATACCTAACAATTTGTGTCACATTCCTCCCTTTAACCGTTTCATATAATCATCCTTCATATTAACGAGAACCAACATATAAGGATGCATACACATAATTAAAAAAAGATATAATCATAATTTACATTTTTCAAGTAGCATAGTAACATGGTAACAACTTAGAACAATATGGAAACAGGAGTTTCCCAACTTAACACATTGAAACCATCAATTCTTCAGAGAATCAAACAAGGGACTCATACCCGGTATTTTAACACCAATAAGTTCATCCTATGGAGATTAGAGTTAGCCATACATACCTTAAATTGGATTTTCCCTTAATTTCTACCACAAATGCCAGAACCCTTAGCACCTTCAATCTATTTCACAATGTAGCACAATTGAACCCAAAATTAGGAATAATAATTATAGTCCTAGATCACTTGAGCATTATATCAAACATTATGTGTTCATTGAGGTTGCACTGTCCCTTTTTAGTGAAAGATTACTCCAGCCCATTCCCCCTGCTTTCCATCTTTGTTTTAACATTCTCCCATAAAATTTAGAATTTCATGATCATATGCATACAAGGTGACCACCCTTACCCTCATGAGTTTCTTCCCCAATGACCCATTATAGCTAAACTATGGAATTAAGAGTTTGGGTGATAGATTCTAACCTCTTAGGAAGGAGACCCTTGTTAATCTTCAAGGTGTTTAAGTAAGAATTGAAGGACAACTGATGAGATTACTTCCTCTCTCTATGACCCCTCTTCCTCACTCTAAATTACCAGAGAATAGGCTTAAAATGTTGAGGAATGGGTTTTCTATTGGTCTGGGTTCGGGTTTAAAAATTAGAAAATGGGGTGCCCCGACTCAAAAAATGCGACCACAGAACGATCATGCGGCCCGCAAACCTGCCGCAAAAGCGGCCTCAGCGGGGCGAACCAACTGCCCAATTATGCGGCCAAGATGCGGCCCGCATAACCGTTATGCGATCGCATAATGCACCGCATAATGGTTATGCGGTCGCATTTTGGACTGCATAATTGCCCTCAAGATGGGCAGTCACCTGCCTTACTCTACGACCATTATGCGATCCGCAAAGCTGGTTGTGATCGCATAGTGGACCGCATATCTGCATCCTTTTGCGAAATATTTCCTCTAAGTCCGCAGGGTACTTTTCAATCCTAAAAGGTCTTGGTTAAGGATTTTACGGGTCTTTACACAGACTCTTAGTACCCCGATGGCGAGGATGCAACATAGTACCCCTATGAAAGCTGGGGACAAAGAGATACATCATATGTTGAAGGGCAATGCCATGGCCAACCAACTCCGCATACTTGTTGAGCATCAAAAAGAGTTTGTATATGTATGGGGTGAGCTGGTCCGGTCACACCTCGTAGAAACGGCAGAAGTCCGCCACCAATGAGGGAAGAGGAAGCGTATACCCAATAATAAAAGGGTACGCGTTTCGGCGCAGTACCCTGGGCGATGCAAGTGAACTATATCGCCTCCCGCTGGGACAAGTTCAATATGTTCGGGAATCCTCCACTTGATTTTGAATGCAAGAAGCTCCACATCATCCATTATAGAAAGCATTGGCGCAGGCTCATCTTCAGCGGCATTGTTAAGTCAGTCTATAGCTTCCTCGGGCGGGGCACCACCTCATCTACCGTCGGAAAACACTCATCTTCCGTTAAACTCATCCCCTCGTCGAGGGAAGGTGCGACATTTTCCAGCACCAGAGCATTGACAACCGGGTTAGGATTATAAGAGGTACTAGCCATCTAATGTAAAGATAGGGGATATAGAGACAATCACAAAGGTTGCATGCGTTTTAAGAAGTATGAACAATGGAGAAAGAGCAAGTGCTTTTAAAGATTTTCCTTAAAACGATTCGAATAATACTGTACCCGAATGAAAGTCTCCTATTTATAGAGACAAAAATGCTAGTTGAAGAAATGAAGCGCCGCATTCTTCAAAAAAGTAACGGGGGAGGCACATGAAATGATGCGACGCTCAGCAAACGTGCGCCATAATGACACTTGACGAATTTAATGTCATTCCAACTGACACATTGGTGACAACTCACTCAGAACGTCACATCGCCACCCCTCAGGGAGATGCTCACTCCCCGCCCGAAGCGCTCAGATTTCGGTGCTAATGTCGACAAAGTCCGCCTATCGTGCTCGCCTAAGGTCGACCACCATAGGCGGATGGGCTAACTGTATGGGTCGAAATCTGACCGCATGAGAATGACCTCAAGAGGGGACGGAAGAAAGCGGTTGAGTCACAATCGTGCACACGAAAGGCCGTAACGATGCGCTCCACGGCCATGGCCCAGGTTGATTCGCCGGGAGGCCTTTGTGACGTAATACACGCTGCGACACCTAGGGAGGTCAATTTGAAGCGCCAATGGTCAATCGCAGTATACATGTTAAGAACCGCTGGATAAATTAAGGAGCCTAGTATATATACAGGGGGGCATACTAGAAAGGGGCTTCCTCTCGCTCTGAGCAGAGGGAGACAAAACACCCATCTGGTAAGTAAGAAAAGGTTCTGAACCTTGCTACTAATTTTTGTAATAAGCATTCTGGAATGAATAAGAGAGATCCACCTGCCCTGAATGGTGATCCTTTTCCTCTGTTCTTTATTGTGTATCGTAGATTAACGGTATTGTAAATGTAAACTCTTCAAGTATATTCAACCACTTTTATAATCTTAATGGGTACATAAGTTTAACCTCACCCAATTTCTCTTATTCAATATTCTTCGATCTAGTATTAATTATCTTTGGCTATGATTCACCCTCTATCTTCTCAATTTAAAATGTTTAGGAAAGGATCTCGCACTCTTCGGTCAAACAATAGTGAGATAACCATTATAGATTTTAAGATGTAATCAAAAGTTTGATTAATTTTCGAAGTAAGTGATAAGTTGGAACTATATTATTATGTTATATTTGTTGCTTTTGAGACATTTGATTTTTATAGATCTTAAAACCAATATAATTAGTCATAAAACTGGAAGAATTTAATGTTTGAGATAGTCTGCACATGACATCTTTAAAAGTAAAATGAGAATGAGAACGAGAACAAAAATAAAAATAAAAACTTTACGAAAAAACATATATATATATGCATGTAATAAAAAACATAACCAGAATTTGTAATATACGAGTTATGAACTTGTTACTACCTAACTCGTTTTAGTTAGCGGGTTCGTAATTAAATATTTATATATATTTAATAAATTTTCTATACGGCGTTAAAATAGGGAATACTCTCATGTATTGTTTTTTTCTTTTGGAAACAACGTGTGGTTGAAATTAGTCATGTAAGTATTATCCGGAATGGAACAAATTCAATGTATCTAATATAACAAAACTCTATATTGAGATTTATGCACTAAAAACATTTATTTTGCTACTAATATATTTTCTGAAACTTATGCACTATTTAAACACAGGCATGGAATCCAATTACAATATACAACACGAGCTAATGCCTTATGAAATAGAAACATAGAAATTGACTTAAGAAGGTCCTAAGCATGATACAAAAAGCCGCTTGATGAATATTAAAAACATGCCTTAGTTTTATTTAATTTTAAGCAAAAATCGAGTCAAATCGCACCCAAATAGCCGCTCATAGGAGTGTTCAAACTGAACCGAAAAATCGCACCAAATCAGTTAAAAAATCCGACTAGATTTGGTTTGATTTGATTTGGTATTGATTAAAAAACTAGAACTAAACCGACGTATAAACATATAATTTACATATATATTTTTAAGACTTTATATTGAATTTTCTTTAAAAAATATTGAAATATTTGGGATCCTCTCATGTGTTAACCTTGAAAACGTACATTAACGAAAATTATTATTAGACGACTAAGAAAATAACTATTAATGTATATTCTCCCATTAGCATATTTGAATATATCATATGTTTATCAATTTTTTCAATATTTACTAAACATATATTCACTTATCTTCAAAACTTTATTTATAACTTTAATAAAGTAAGATTGGAATAATATTCATGTAAAAAAATATTCAAAAACCCGAAAAATCCGACAAAACCGAACCAATCCAAACCGATATAGTTGGTTTGGTTTGGTTTTGATAAAAACCGAACCAACTCGGTTCATGTACACCCCTAGCCGCTCACCCTACCACTTAAACTAAAATACCCGGTGAATGTATAATATATGTATTAAATATGTAATTGTTATAATCAATGAATAATCTATGTATATGACTAAAAAAAATAAACAATTAATATGAAAGACTATATGTGTAAAAAATACTACCATTACTCTCACATAATTAATGAATGCATGTAATTGTGAACTGAAATAGGCTACCAAATATATGAAGCATGTATACCGCAAAAAGGAAATAAAGTATGAACTTTTTGAAAAGCTTGAAGCTATATGACAAACCCCACCATTTGTACTAGTATGTTTTGAAATGGACAATTGGAAACTATTTACGTGATGAAATCCAATAATTGTATCAATATTTAGCTATCAATATTATTACTCTTTTAACAAAAAATATACATTTGAAGACTTTTGTAAACTGATTTATATTATATACTAGTTTGTTATCATAGAAGGAACACAACTCGTAGATTGAACCATATACAGTTAGATCTATTTATAACAATATCATTATATAACGACACTTTCTCTATAAAAGTCAAGCTTTTTTTGAAACCAATTTTTATGTATGTTATAATATATGTTCTTTATATTAATATTTCACTATAGCATTCAAAAAACTTCGGAACAAACGAAACAGTTACAGAGAGGTTTGACTGTATAATTTAAGCAAGGTAAGGTAAAATCAATTGATACTAGAATTCAGAGGCTGATTCAGTCCTTTAGAGCATAAATTTAAGTGTAAAAATTACTAAAATTGCAAGATATAATAAATACGAACTCATAATTACTAAAAACATTAAAAGTTAAACCCAAAAAATTTATGCCGTATTCGCCTATGCTATAATTACCATCTAGATTTTCCCTCCATTTATCTTCTTGCCTCATAAGTTTTGTATAGTTGACTAAGGAAAAAGAAAAAGCCTAAATCCTGTAGTTTGGCTGCTGAATAGTGAATAGGATCAAATATCAATTATTGGATGGCATATATATAGGTATATTCCCATTGAAAATTTGGCATTATTTTCCGAGTGGAGGGACCATAGCTGTATGTATACATACCTGATACCATATATTCCAAAGACTTTAGAAGAAATGCTAATTAAAGTAATCATAGGTCAATTTTTATTTCACCATTAACAAAAGTACTATTTGTACATCATATTCTTTTATAATTTTTAATTTAAGAAATGATATTTTTAGATCTATTATGTGTAAAAGATATTTTTATGTGAAAAATAAATCTCTCATGTCTAAAAAATAAAATAAAAAAATAACGTCATAAAATTTGAAACAAATTTATAAATAGCCAAAAATCAATTGACCCGTCTTACTATCATGTTGTCCACAATCATTTTGTTAGCATGCCTACGTTGGTTGTCTCCTCAGCTTTGATTAGTATAGTTATACACCTAGTAATTTCTTAGCATATTATAAAAATTATACAGTACTGAAACTTGAAAGTCACGATTTTGAATAAATATATGTACTTAGATATGAATTTGACACTGCAATCTAATTGTTGCCACAACCAGGTGCATTTTTTAGATTCTACCAAAAGCTCTATTTCTCTTAATTATGAGACAATTCTTAAAAATAAATGTATGTATGTATATATTTGTATATTTCTTAAATAACATGTATATATATTTTGACTGATATTCTAAGATTTTAAGCTTATGAAACTGCATTTATTGATTTGAGGGAGCATAATTTGACTTTTAGTGCACTTGCTTAGGTTCATCTCCCACTCCAGTATTTGTTCAAATTTTTATTCGATAATGGTGCTCCCGTCACTTTCAAATCCTACTCAGACTGCTAACAATGATATAATATTTAAGACTAAAATTTCAAGGGTAATTTTAGTAAGTGTCAAGAGTAATTTAATTTGGTATCTATTAAACATCACCTATAAAAAGGAGGAAATGTATTACTCGAATTGATAAGAAAAAGAGAAGGAAAAAAAAGACCTCCGTAAATTCAAGAAAGGAAATAATAAAAGAAGAAAAAAGGAATTAATGACAAGATCATGGAGGCCTTACACAAAGGCAATTTGAAAATTTCGGCATATCTTAGCTGTATATGTACAAAAATAATAAAAATAAAAATAAATCTAAATAATATAAATAATATTTGCGTGTTTTATGTGGATGTAGACGCCGGAGCTCTAGTCCTCTTGCTTACCTCTTCCGATCTGAAATCTCTCCCAAATCATTCTCCATCTTCCTTATTTCTCTCTTCTAAGAGTTTCTCTCTGTGTTGACTTCTCTTTTTGCTACAATTTTTCCTTTTTTCCCCCCAGCTTTTTTCGCTTCTATATTTTGTCCTTTTTTATATCTGATTTGTTTTCACTCTACAGTTTAGTTTCCAAGTTTTTGTTTCCGCTCGTGATTGATAATATCAGGTTATTTATATTTGGAGAAGAAGGTTACCAGTTAAGGTTTCTGCTCGTGAGTTGACCAGCGATCTCGCTGCTATTTTATGCTCAGCTGAGATAAAATTGCCGGTCCTGAGGCTCGGGATCGGAGAACATGGGCTCAGAGAGCAGTCAACAGCCTGAAAACAATGAGCAACACGACTCGAAACCCTTATATCTTCAGAAATTTCGGCTCTATGAGACTAGCTCGGTATATGTTTGACGATTTGATTTACTTTCTCAATTTTTTTTCTTTATGTTATTAAACTGGAAAATTCTGCTATATGTTTGTTTTCCAGTTGTAGATTGCAGGATTTTTTTCCCCTTTAGATCATGTATTAGTAACTTTTAGTATTTCAAAGACGTCATTTAACTTCGGTATTTGGTCATTTAGCTTGTTGGTCGAGCAAGTTTTCTGCTTTTTTAGTTCTCCTTATTTTTACCTACATGCTTATCGACTTGGTTTACGATTGGTTTAATTAAAAATTCGATTCTCTCTCTCTCTCTTTTTTTGTGGGTGTCAGTTTATGACAATATCTTCAAAGCAAATGTTTACATTCAAAAGCAAAGCATATGAATATATTTTATGTGATGCATCTCTATAAAGATACAACCTTTAGACCATATGAAAAAAAAAGTTACGATTTTGTTGCTTGTGGATAGTCTTTTGGATCTTACACGGCCAATATTGCAGGTTCTTGGTTTCAAAATGGAAATTTTCACTTTTGTATTTAAATCCAAATTGCTTGTCTATTTTCCGAAGGGAACTTCATTTTTCATGAAGAAGGGGAAATGATATGGTTTATCACACTGTTAAGGGAAGTGACTCGCGTGAGGTTGTTTCCCATAGTGCTAAATGAATGAGACTCCTCATTTTAGTAAAGAAAGTAACTAGTACAATGTGGCGTCTTTCTTTATTTCTCTCAAGTTCAAACGGCAGAGAACTTGATAACTTAACAATGTCAACGTGTCAATCTGTTTATGAAACAATCAAAGAGAGGAAGTCAGACGGCAAGGCCATATTGTATTTCTATCAAGCTACAGATGATGTGATGTACATCAAGCTCTTCCCTTTTAGCTAAAGGATAAGCATCTGTTGTCTCGTGTTGATTCTTTCTTGATAGTACAGGGTTATTAACATTCCTGTTGCTTGCTTGCGTTCTTTTATTGGTGGATGGCTTGTCGTTGCTCTTCCTTTCCTTTTCTAAAACAAATTCCTAGAAATGCACTTTACTATCTGCTACCTTCAGCTTGTGCGAACTGTTGTTGGTTACATTGAAGTTGCATTTCCTCAAAATCTTTTAGAAATGATCACAGTCCAAATTCCTTGGCTAGACGTCCAATAAGCTCCCTAATCGATCCTCCCCTATTGTCCTAGTTTCCTCAAAGAACAAGAGTCCTTAAAGAATTTGCGAATCCTTAGCAAATTTGTTGATTGATTGTTGCATTAGACTATAAGCACTGCTAGGCCTGATTCACGGTGACCATGTTCTATCTTAACGTGTAAACATGTTTCTACTTGTCGTTGGTGTTAGACCATGTTGGATCAGAACTTGTTAAGTTACTTTGAATAGAATCTGCTTAAAAGGTTAAATATTTCATTTCATCCCAAAATGTTTGGCCTATCGTTTTTCTATAGTGTCGAACAAGATTTGACCACCATTTTGTTGGTAATAAGTGGAATGGGTAAAACAGAGATAGAATATTTATCTAAACTCATCTTAGGTCGACTTTGATAACTAAAGAGATGCTTGTTGCACTTCTTATTCCATCATGCAAAAATATACCTTGATTTAGTTTATTCAAAAAAGTAAAGCCAAATAAGGAATTTTTTGTCTTTCCTATGTGGTGTGTACTTTGAGATTTTGTAGATTTTGCCAATCACCAATTTAGTCAGCTATCTCTCTTCCAAGTAAGCATTTTCAAGTAAACTTTTCTCTGTCCTCACTTCACGTCACACGTGTTGTAAACTTATTCCATTTTTGTTTTGTACATTTCAGGACTAAATGTCAAAAAATCTTTTACTTAAGCTATTCCCGCAGTTGCATAGAATCTTTCTCTCTCTTTATATATATATATATATATGTGTGTGTGTGTGTGTCAATAAGTTGGTTCTCTTTTTTTCATGTTGACCTTATTAACTATGTGGGATGGGAGCATATATCTGTGTATAATCACATATCCTTAGTTATTCCTTTTTTTTTCCTTCTACGGATTGTACTGGATACTGGATATGGATGAAGATTAAGAAGTTATTATAGCAAGTTTAATACAGAGTTTATTTGCTTTTGTATAATTGTCACAACGGTTAACTTACTTTTACATGTCACAGAACTTCTATATGGTTGGAAGGGATAAAACTAGAACTTTTTGGAAAGTTTTGAAGATTGACAGATTAGAGCCTTCGGAGCTAATCATGTATGAAGATTCTGCCACATACTCAGAACTTGAATGCATTGACCTCCTTAAAAGAATACATGAAGGGAACAAGTCAACTGGAGGGCTTAAATTTGTTTCGACCTGCTACGGAATTGTTGGTATGTTATACCACTAAAATTTCATTCTCTTTCTGAATAGATTTTTTTATTTGTAATGCAACTCTTTGTTTTTGGTGGATTTTAGGTTTTGTAAAGTTTTTGGGACCTTATTACATGGTGCTTATTACAAAAAGAAGGAAAGTCGGAATGATATGCGGTCATGCGGTTTATGCCATTACGAAGAGCGAGATGTTTCCAATCCCCAATTCTACTGTGCTATCCAATATGGATTCTAAGAATGAGAACAGGTCTTTTGTCAATTCTGCATGTAAATGTAAAATGTCCATAGTACTTTTGAGAAGGCAGTATAATGGAAATAACAGTACTTCTAGTTTCCTTGTATCTTTATGAGATATTATCATAGATGTGGTTGTTTCATTTTTATTTTGTTTTCTTTTATTTGGACTGCTCTGAGATTTGTAATCTTCAAACTTGTCTCACGTTTGAGGTAATCTCTGTACTATCTTGTCAATAGCCCCTGCAGTGTTTTAGCTGCGTGGACAGTATAAACTATAGTGAGAACATTATAGATGAACATTTTGTAGCTATACTGTTGTAGAGCCCATTGCCAGTTTATTTCCTGCAAATTTACAGGGCAAACTACAGTGGTGTTCTGATGTTAGTTTTACATGTTGAGTGAGACAAGGTACCATCATGATTTCAGTGGCACACATGCTTGCCTTTTTGTTCATAGTTTATTTCGTCAGCATTTCCTCATTCTTTATATTTTTCCTTTTTAGGCACTGCATCTGCTTTATTAACTCACTTTTGCTTTTTGGTTCTTTCTGTTTCTCCCTTTATTCTGGGAATAGATACAAGAAGCTCCTGCGCACGGTGGATCTCACAAAGGACTTCTTTTTCAGCTACTCCTATCATATTATGCTTAGTCTTCAAAAGAATCTGAGCAATTGTGAGACTGGACTCACCCTTTATGACACAATGTTTGTATGGAATGAGTTCTTAACCCGAGGAATTCGCTATCAGCTCAAAAATACTCTTTGGACTGTCGCTTTAGTATATGGATTCTTTAAACAGGTATCTTTTTATTTGAAATTGTTTCAGAGGTATATACGAAACCGAAGGGAAATCTGAATTTGACCTCAATGTAGTGGAGAAGATGCTCCTTTTAGCTATGATACCAACTTATTTGTTGTACTAGGTGATGATATATTCAGATTCTAGGAACCTGTGATTTATTCTCAGACAAGTATTGTGATGTTTCATGATTGCTTTACCCATTAAATGACTTGGATATTTACCATTGCTAGGATAATACTTTAAACATGTTATCATGAAGCTGATGTTTTTTGTAGGTGACGCTTTCTATTTCTGATCGGGATTTCGTGTTGACCCTAATTGCTAGACGTTCTCGTCATTATGCCGGTACCAGGTTTGTCTAATTGACTTTAATACTATATCCCTTTTTGTCTGATGCTGACTTATCTCATTCGGATTCTGGTAGATCTACTACTCCAGCAATAGTGTGCCATTTGAGTAATCTTGGCATTTATCTATAACTAAGTTGCATCGAAAGATGAAGAAAATTCAAAAAGAGTGTTCTCAGTTACTTTCATGTAAATGGTCTTTGTATGATCAGATACATGTGAAGTATAAGTAGATTTAAATTCAGTATTTCAGTTAGTGATCATGGTTCATCTCCTACTTGTTGAGTTATTTTTCCTTTTATGTTATGCAGATATTTAAAAAGAGGTGTAAATGAGAAGGGTCGCGTAGCAAATGATGTGGAAACGGAACAGATTGTGCTTGAAGATTTGCGTGATGGTTTCCCTGTACAAATAAGTGCTGTTGTGCAGAACCGGGGTTCAATACCTCTTTTCTGGTCGCAAGAAACTTCACGTTTGAATATTAAGCCTGATATCATACGTATGAGAAAAGATGCATATTTTATTATGAAGTATGCAATATACTCAATTTTCATAATTGTTTCTTTTTTTAGTCTCCAGGAAGGATTTGAAGTTTGAAGCCACCAAACGTCACTTTGAGAATCTTGTAAAGAGATACGGAAATCCAATTATAATATTGAATTTGATTAAGGTAAACTTTATCAGGGAATTTGAATCCAATTTATGCTGCCTTTTCATTTTCAGTAGTCTAACCTTCTCTTGCTCATCTTCCCATGTATTTGTTATTAATTTTGACGCTAAACAGACTCGTGAGAAGAGGCCTAGAGAAACAATTCTTCGTGCAGCATTTGCTAATGCTATTGAGTTTATAAATAAAGATCTTTCTGAGGAGAACCACTTGAGATTTCTTCACTGGGACCTGAATAAACATTCTAGGAGGTCTGCTTGCTTCTTCTGAAATTGTTATACTTGTTATTTTTTTTTTCTTTTTCTTGTATGTTGGTCTGATGTGTTGCTGATAACTTGACACCTCTTTTCCAGCAAAGCTACAAATGTCTTGACACTCCTGGGCAAGGTGGCAGCTACCGCATTGGATTTGACAGGGTTTCTGCACTGTCAACTCATCCCTGCCCCAAAGTCTGGGAAATTGCTTAAATTCTCATCCACTGGGTAAGTTTGGTAATCCAAATCCTCCCAGATAGATTTGATTTTTCAGTTCACGAGAGTTGATAGTTCTCAAATTAGCTTTTATTATTAGGAGACTTGTGGGCTTTGTCGCCATTTTCTCCTTTGATATGTGTTGTTGTAATTTGAGGCTTAGGCAATTTGAACCTCATGCAGGTCCACATAATAACCTTTTGTGTCTGGTTGAACTTTCATTTGCCTAAACAATTGAAATAACCTATGTGAGATAACCACTGCCAGAGGGGGAGGGAGAGAGAGAGAGAGAGAGAGAGAGAGAGAGAGAGAGAGAGAGAGAGAGAGAGAGAGAGAGAGAGAGAGAGAGAGAGAGAGAGAGAGAGAGAGAGAGAGAGAGAGAGAGAGAGAGAGAGAGAGAGAGAGAGAGAGAGAGAGAGAGAGAGAGAGAGAGAGAGAGAGAGAGAGAGAGAGAGAGAGAGAGAGAGAGAGAGAGAGAGAGAGAGAGAGAGAGAGAGAGAGAGAGAGAGAGAGAGAGAGAGAGAGAGAGAGAGAGAGAGAGAGAGAGAGAGAGAGAGAGAGAGAGAGAGAGAGAGAGAGAGAGAGAGAGAGAGAGAGAGAGAGAGAGAGAGAGAGAGAGAGAGAGAGAGAGAGAGAGAGAGAGAGAGAGAGAGAGAGAGAGAGAGAGAGAGAGAGAGAGAGAGAGAGAGAGAGAGAGAGAGAGAGAGAGAGAGAGAGAGAGAGAGAGAGAGAGAGAGAGAGAGAGAGAGAGAGAGAGAGAGAGAGAGAGAGAGAGAGAGAGAGAGAGAGAGAGAGAGAGAGAGAGAGAGAGAGAGAGAGAGAGAGAGAGAGAGAGAGAGAGAGAGAGAGAGAGAGAGAGAGAGAGAGAGAGAGAGAGAGAGAGAGAGAGAGAGAGAGAGAGAGAGAGAGAGAGAGAGAGAGAGAGAGAGAGAGAGAGAGAGAGAGAGAGAGAGAGATGGATAAATGCTAAAGCTAAATTTGGTATTAACTATTAACCCGATTTCTTTGTGTAGGCTTCAATATTCTAGAAAGTGCTGTCCAAGATTTCTGCCTAGCAATTCTGTGCCTATATGGGTTTTTTCTCAGCCATGACAGCATCTGAACCCTTTTTTTACTTTGATTTTGTTTATTGCTCTGTAGCAATACTGGTGATCAAGCTGGAAAAGACCTATATGAAGTGGGAGCTGAACCGAACTCCTCTAGTGGTGATCTATGTGGAGATTACTATGTCAAGCTTTCAACACTACAAAGAGGGGTGTTACGAACTAATTGCATAGACTGTTTGGATCGCACAAATGTTGCTCAATATGCCTATGGGCTGGTTGCCCTGGGCCATCAGCTGCATGCCTTGGGCTTTATAGATGTGGAGAACATTGATTTAGATTCAGCTTTAGCAGATAATCTAATGAAACTCTATGAAGCAATGGGCGACACACTTGCACTACAATACGGAGGGTCTGGTGCACATAACAAGGTAATTCTGCCTTGTTTGTTCACTCGAAATTCCGCAATTTATTTCTCTAGTCTGCTGATGGATACAGGATATTCTAGTAATAAGTTGGTAGTGTGCATCTGTTGACTGCTGATCATGTTCAAATTGAAATCTATGATTAGTTTGCCAGTGAAATAAATTCTTTCCTTTTCTGGATATCTAAAGTTGGAAATTCAATATGATGAAATTTTATCTACGATTGTCTTGTTCAAATTGGCGAATTACATTTGACCAGTAAACGCACATGCCGATAAGTTCTAAGTTCTAACGAGTCTAGTGGTTTCGTATGCTATACTGATGGATTTGATCAAACAGATATTTTCAGAGAGAAGAGGCCAATGGAAAGCAGCAACTCAGTCTCAGGAGCTCTTTAGGACACTTCAGCGCTATTACAGTAATGCCTACATGGATGCTGAGAAACAAGATGCCATTAATGTGTACGTGAATTAGTTTCTTCATAATATGTTTCTTGTATCTGTCCTCGACAGATGAAGGCAAATTAAAATAAATACATGTGGTCCCAATTCCAGGTTCTTGGGACATTTCCGACCGCAAGAAGGTAAGCCAGCTCTATGGGAATTGGATTCAGACCAGCACTATAACGTCAGTGGGCATGGATCAAGTTTAGCCATGGAGAATTCTAGGTAACCTGATCTTTAAGTAATGCATATTTTTTCTAGCTTATCTTTAATAATGCATTATCTGTCTCTTCCTCAGCGTCAATACTTCTATTAGTACAAATTTGTTGAATATTAAGTTTTTTGTTGTTGAAGTGTTAAAAACTTAAAATTCATCAAGTGAATTACTATATCAAGTTGTTGAGAGCCTTTAGGTCTTAAGACAGTTGAGTTGTGAAGTTGCATAAGTTAGTCCAAGTGACCCTGTGGCTTATATATATGTGATACATTCTAGGAACGTGAGCTTTCCCAAGTGACCAGCCTTTTACTAGCTAAAGGCTAAAACTCTGTACTATGCTACAACCATCGTCTATCACTCACTTCATCCGTGCTGAATTCATGGTTTACCTTAAGCTTGCCTTTGTCTTTTTGCCCTTTTTATCTCTGTTTCTGAGATGAATATTAAAGTCAGTCGGTGATGTACTGGAGATTCACTTACAAAAAGCTGATTAGGGATTTTCAACTTCTGGTCAAAAGTCAAAACCCAAAAGAGAAAAATACTTTAATTAAGCCAGACTAGTGTATCAAAAAAACCCAAAGCTATTACTGAAGCCGTTTCTTCACGTGCAGGTCGTTTATTAAAAGGTCACTATCAGAAGGAAACTTGATCTGCGGAAGCAGCTCTCCTGTCAAGGAGACTGACACAGAGCAGACTGATTCTGACCAACCTTTGCCTGAGAGTGCAAAAGGTGGTAGTAAGGGTCTTTCAGAGTCTACCCCAGAAATCTCAACTTGTGAAACTGATATTTCACTTACAAGGTAGCTTAGTTTAAATTTCTTTGCTGCATAGATTTGTTTATTGCAGCAGAATACATCAGTTGATTCAAAAGTCCTTCGATTGAATGGATGCTAAGTGCTAACCACTGTGACAGTTGTATCTAAATGTGGTTCCACTCCCATCGACAAAACCACTGCAACTTTTGAATGTTATATGTATCTTTTCAATGAAGACTGTAATGATTGTGTTTTTAAGAAATAAATTAATAGCGGGTCAGTGGCTATTATATTTATAGCCAAAAGAGATGTACTAATCAATTCCTCTCTCTTAAGTAGCTTCTTATTGTTTAGAATCGCATTGTATGCTTTTTAAGAAATAAAGTTAATAGCAGGTTAGTTGCTACACTATTCATGGATGCTAACCAAATGTTGTCACTCTTAAGATTCTTGTTGGTTCTTTCCAATTTCTCTGTTGCTTCCTCTCTTTGTTGAGGTCGAGTGGCGATGCTTTTTGAAAGGGTTGTGTATTTCGTTCTCGCCTTATTTCTTGTTTTCTCATAGTAAATTGGTGCTTATTTCACTTTTAATAGGTACACACCCTCAATGTCTGGTAGACAGCTTTTCCTGGATATGCAATTAGAGCAGTGTCTCGGCAGTGAAAGTGTTAGATTGCGTGAACGTGTTGATTCAGTTGATTTTTCAAATTTCCTCGATATTGAGTGGCTCTCTTCATCCGGAAATTCATGTGAAGAAGAAACATACGAGAGGTATCTTCTTTCCTATTGATTAAAGCTTTGATAGAATTGAATCCGCATACTTGGTTTTAAACCACTGCTTTCAAAGAAGTCCTGGTGGGATCACTAGAGTCAGGAGGGGGAAAAACGTATCATATTAACTAATGCTTGCTTCATTGGTTCTCACACCAATATTACCACAACACTTTGCTAGGACCAAAACTTTAGATTTATGCAACTTATTGCATTGAAATGGCGCACACTAAAATAAATTTAAGGAGCTTTATAAAGACTTGCTAGAGGTTCAGGCTTGACTTTCGGATTATCTCACTAAGTTAGTGACTTAGTGACGCAGAAACGAAGTAGGAAGCTGATGGTTGTGTTGAGACTTCTTGCACTTCTATATATAATATAATTGTTCGGATCTACTTCAAAAATATTGACTTTTGGCGCTAGGTGAAATGTTACTTTTTGGATTCTCTTTTGCTCAGGCTTATTAATACCTAGTACAGGTAAAAGGGAAAATCTTAAACGATATATTTATTGAAGGAAAGAAAAGAAACGACTCTGTGAACGCCTGTCTTCACAGGACAATTAGAAAAGGAAAGAGTATTTAATTCTTTTACGGACTTCTTTTCTTTCCACTATGAGAAAAGAAAATAAACGATTCTGTGAATGTCTGTCTTCGCAGGACGATTAGAAAAGGAAAGAGTATTTAATTCTTTTACAGCCTTCTTTCCACTATTCTGATCAAATAAATTGCTCTTATGAACAATCAAGTCAAAACTAGATTAATTGCTAATGCTTCCTTGGCAGTGTTTTCAGATTTTGGTCTTTAAATTTGACACTTAGCTCCATTCGTGCAGATCTGCTATCATAAGCTCACCATCTGGTGTCGTCTCGTCAGATGTTGTAACAGTTGAATCTAAAGCTGAAATAAGCTTTTCAGCAAGCGAGTCAAGCTTGAAGGTCAGTCCACACAAACTTCCGCTTATGTAGTCATTTTGTGTGTGTGCGTGTTTGGGGGGGGGGGGTTGCGCGAAATTGGATCTTGCTTTTAGCTGGAAGCCTTGGTTAGAATATGAAGAATCTTAAATATACCTTATACCTTCTTATTTTCTGCCTCTTGTTATTAGCTTCTCTCTACATCTCTAATAATAATACTGACGCACATGAATAATCACTTTTGCTTCTTCAATCTTGTTATTTTAGCGGCAGGACCAAACTAGTGGAGATCTCAATTTTGATGCCAAAGGAAGTAGTAAAAGTATTACTGAATTTTCTGAGATGTTTGTGCATTGGGTTAACAATGGAGATATGCTTTTTCCTTGAGGTCATTTCCGGTCTCGTTGAAGCTGTATTCTTTCAGACAATTACATTCAATCAAACCATCCGAAGGATGTGCATTACTTACCGAATAAATGACAGGTGATGTTGATTAGGTAAGAGGGGAACAATGAATTTTGGTAGAGAAAATATGCCTAAACAAAGCCATTGAGCTTGTAAATTGAAGCACTTTAGAAAATGATATAGAAAGTACAGAGTAAATAGAAGCAGATGATTCTTTCAGTTGTTTTTTGTTCCTTCATTTTCTACCTAACTGTTTTTGTAGGTTTCAGTTCTGTAAATATCTGCTACAGTTTTATTAGTTGGAGCTCCAGTATTCTTTTCTGTATAAAAGCTGATCTTTACTAGCATGGTTTACATTTTTAATTCTTGCATGTAGCTGAGGAGAAATTTAGAGATACTTATATACTATGAGGTTGCGATCGCAACAGTGATCAATGTAAACTAGTATTGGGGAAAGCATCACCTGGAAATGCTTACGGTTTCCGGGATATTCCCATAATGCCTCTGGCTTAAGCACAGAGGACTGCTTTGAGTGGTTGCACCTAATACATGGATTTGGCAGAGGAATTTACTGCGTGTTCTTTACCATTGTTATTAGTTATTTTAACATTTTGCAGTTATGTTGACAGAAAAACGTTGCTTTTCAGGCTTTGAAGTCATTGCCTTTGATGGCAGAAAATATAGTGGTTTGGTTTATCCCACCTTTATACTGCTCCTAGCCTAACGGCGTGTGTTCTTTTATGAAGAATGCCTTTAGTTATCTACCCTGCAATTTGCTAGGACTGGCCATTGATAGGCATTTATCTATTCTTCAGAAATGAAGTATGGCTACGGTAGCAATAGATTGAGATCAAGTGCTATAGTGGGTATATCATCCTTGTTCCCTGAGTGTGAAGGTGTAGTTTCTTAGTATTAATCTTTTCTGGTGCTTTCAGCTCTGTTCGTACGTATTTGATTGTGCGCGCGCGTGTTTGTCTGTTACATAGGTCAATATTTTTGTAAGCAAAAGCATTCGTTTTTGCAACTTGTAGTTGAAAAGGCGATTAATTCCTTTCAATACCACGATCACGAGGGAATTAAAAATATTATATGATAGGAGAGTCAAACGTGAGCTATCTTATGAGGATAGCGTTTTACCGAGGTTTCCAATCTACCTTGGTGTTTGTAGTATATATTGTGAGAGTGGAGTACAACGAACTGAAAGAAGCTTCAACTTTTACACCATCTTAAACATTCTCCATAAGCTAAATTTGAAATGCTCACTAATGAAGATGGGGAAACTGAAGCTGGGAATACTACTAGTAGTTATATTATACCTTTTTCCACTTTATTTTGAAACGAACTGGCTCTCTATAATTTGTGATGATTTATGGCTGACCAAATGCTGATTGTTCTTCTCCCTCCGTTTAAAATATAATGGCAGCAAACTATCTAGTCTCAATTGGGACACTGGTTTCTTAATTTTATTAAAAACAAAAGTGTACACATTTAGAATATTTCAGTATCATCGTCAAAGGGAAAACTTTTTGATCCATTATAATAATGTATTATATATGGAAAGTAGGAGTTATATTTTGTGGCTTATTTGTGCTTTAAGCAATAAAACAAACTTTTTACTAAATAATCAACTAGTTCGTTTGACCCAAGATAATTAACAAAGTTAATTGGTACACTTCAAGAATTGTTTATGTCACATTTATATTTAATTTATACATTCGTTAGATTGCTTTAAATAGAACTGAAAGTATAAATATAATTTTGGCATATTTATTTTACCAACAAAAAATATCTGAAAGGCTCATTGGAATTTGAAAGGCTTGACCCAAATCCAAGGGGCAGATCTATGTAGAGCGGAGGGTGGTACGCCATCCGCACGCTCGAATAAGAAATTCAAGTATGCAGTATTATCTTGAGAAAAATTGATAGTATATATTTAAGACGTGATACTTGTGAACACGTAATTTTTGCCCGTTGAAAATACTCCGACAAAATCAACAAATAGATTTTTCTTATATTTTATAGAATTTTTAGGAATTTCTTGATTAATTGTTGTTTGCATTTAGTTGCATTTTAAAAATTACAAGAAGATACCACAAAAATGTCAAAGTTTCATGCATTGCATTTTAGGTTTTTATTTGTATTTTTAGAATTAGTTTGCTAATTAATTGCATTATTTAACAAAAAATCACAAAAAATATTAATTTTCTTTCATTAGTTTTAAAGTTAATTGAATATTGAAATGGATATTAGGCTTAATTCTACAAATTAGATTAATTTAGGACTCAATTTAGGTTTTTAATTAATTAGGAATTAAAGTAAAACAAAAAACAAAAAAAAAAAATAAAACAAAGAAAAAGGATTAAGGAAAATGCTTGGTTCTATTTGAAATTGGGCCAAAAGCTTTCAGTGGCCCAAATATCCCTAAATTCACACCTGCCCAGCCCAATCTCCATAACCCCTACCTGTCCAATCCCCATTTCACCAAAACGACCCCGTTTTTTACTAAAATCATCTCAGTCGTTGATCATCCCAAATCTAACGGCTGAGAACTCCATAAACCCCCCCTCCCACACACACACACACACACACATATATATACCCCCCCCCCCCCCACCAATTTCCACAAAATCTCTACCAAATTTCTCCAATTTCAAATCTAAGAAACTGAAATCATAATTTCTTTCTTCTTTTTCGGTTAAGTTTCAAGGCCCGATTTGATTCAAAACTAGCGTTAAGCAATTGTTCTTGCCGAGAACAATTGATTAACGTTGGTTTTGGTTCATCTCGAGAATTGCCGGATTCCGGCTAATTCTGACCGGCCAAAGTGTCCGCCGCCATCATTGTTCGTGGTTTCGCCTCAATCGCCCTTCATTTCGGCAAAAAATCAATATACTATTTCTCCTATTCCTTTGTTTCTGTTTTTTTTGTGTGTTTCAAATTATTATTTAGGTGTTAATTTTTTCTTGGATTGATTAAGTGATTTGATTAAATTCAGTGAATGTTAGGATTAACTAGTTAATTATGTGTTTTAGGTTAATTGGATCAAGTCTTAATTAATCTAATTTAGCTCAGTTTTAATTAGTAAGTTGTTTCTGCTTGGTTTGAGTTTTTTATTTGGTTTCAAATTGCTTGAGTTATGATGTTTGCATGCCAATTGGAATTAACGGGTTGAAAGCGTAATATTGAAAACTTTAATGGGTTAATTGGAAACCAAAACTAGAGAATCTGAATAGATGTATAGGAAGTTTCTAGAAAAAAGGGCTTAAAGTGTAATAAAATAATTGAATTAGGTCAAATTTGGGGTAAAAATGGGTAAATTCAGAAGTTAAAAAGACTTAAAAAAATAGGAAAAAATCTGCATAGACAGCTGTCCCAATAACTGTCCATTTTCTTGTACAAAAAAGGTACCTTATCCCTAAAATTCGGCTGACAAAAATCCCTCACAGGCTTGCTGCTTTTTCTCTGGAAAAAAAAAAGGACAGTCTCACTCTGTATAAGACCTCACACTCTTTCATTCACACACACACTAATTCTCTGAATACACAAAAAAAATATGCATTTCCCTTTTTCCTGCATTCTTAGAAGATAATACACACACAGAATCCCTAGATATCTCTAAGAAGTTCTAGTCGTCTTCATCAATTTCTGGTCTTCTTTGAGATACTTTTGGGGCTGAAGTTTGAAGTTTGAAGTTTGATTCTAGACCTATTATCTGCTATTGTCTTCTTAGTTGTTGTTGTTTCTTGAGCTTGCTGATCTTATTCTCCATTTTCAGCCTTTATTTGGCATTTGTTGATTGCTTTTCGCAAGTAGGTATGTGGAATTTTCTCCTTGTAACTCTTATGAATGTAGAAATGTAGAATTAACATGTGGACATCCTATTTATGCCCATTTCTATGTGTTTCTGATATTGGTGCGCCTAGATCTGATCCATCTGTGTTTTTCCCTTTATGAGTATGTTATTTTGTTTGTTCGTTTTGGATTGAATATGTAAGCTATGTTGACTCATTAGCTGGTTTGGTTTGCTATTAGTTGTTCATTCATCTTAATGTGAGGTCATTATTAGGTCAAATATTAGTGTGAGCTTCTTAAGTTCTTTCTGAATGTGTCTGTTGTCATTGCTTCTGAACAAACATAAAAATAGCTTGTGAAATCACGAGTTTCTCTTTGTTACTCTCTGTTACTAGTTCTTTTAGCTCGTAAATTGATTAAACATGAGTTCAATGATCAATACATCTGTAATATTTTATTTTGAGTGATTCTTTGTGATAATTCATAATGAGAAGAGTCCATATTGCAACAGACATGGCAGATGTTCATGGATCTGGCCATTAATTGGTCAAATTTATAAACACTCAAAGCCAAAGATACTCTATCATAAGTGTTTGAAGCCACTGTAAATCGATTTGACCCTGTAGATATATATATATTTTTGTGTTAGGACTTTGATATAATTCTGGACATGACTATATTGTATTATGTAGTGTAGCTAAGTGAATGTTTAAAACTACTCAATTCAGGATGTGAACACAACTACAAATGCAATGATGATTATTGTACTTGATTTTATATTGCTACAACAGAACCAATAATGAATTTGTTTAAATTTGGCATGCTGATTGTTATTGAATTTAGTGGCTGCAATTGCGATTAGAATCATGGTTTACCATGATAGGGCCTAGCGTTGTGGGCTCGATGTCAAGGCCCAATTGTGTGTGTAATAAATTTGTTAAAGGACCATGTTCATCCTCACTTAGCCAACTCCAACCCATAGCCTTGTGTCTTGCAATTTTTGAGCAAATCTCACTAATTTGAAAGAGAAGATACGTGTATGCTAAGAAGGATTTACAGAAACATTAAGTCAAATTAGGCACAATTTTTTTTTAAAAATAGCCGCCTCCAACATGTGTATGTCCCAAGCAGACCTTTTAAATTGACTTTGAACCCATAAGATAGTTATATCAATGGACCTTAGATTTATCTCGATCTTTGTACAGTTTATCCACGATATTCTCCATAATTCTCACGACATCACTATATATCTCAAAATCGTAGTAGAAGTTAACTATTTATGAACATTTGTAGAAATGCTTTTAGGTACCATTTAATCAAATTACCGTGATTATGTACACGTCCGCGCGACACGATCACGATTATAAAAATGAACATTCGTAGAAATTCTTTAGGCGCGCATTTAATCTACTATCGTGATTGTGTACACGTTCGCGTGACATGATTATGATTCCCAAAAATAAATCAAGGTACGTGTTTGCGCGACTTTGGCCAAAACAATCTTCGTAATTAATAAAGGGTGACTAATTGTGTACACGTTCGCGTGACATGATTTAAGCGCCCCAAATAAATCGGGTTTACACACATGCAATCCGTTTCAATATTAAATCCGTAAACGCCATAATTAAAAGCGGTAAAAGGTAAAACGTACATAAGTTTTAAAATAAGTAATTAAATAAATCATCAAGCCAAGTTTTGATTAAAAGCGACCGTGATAAAATCACAGAACTCGGGAATGCCTAACACCTTATCCTGGGTTAACAGAATTTCTTACCCGGTCTTCTGTGTTCGCATACTTTTAAACAGAGTCAAACTTCCTCGATTCGGGATTTTAAATTAAATGGTGACTCGGAACACCATAAATAAAGAATTCTGAGTGGCGACTCTTAAATAAATAAAAATAATCCCAATTCGAATAATGTCACTTAAACTGCAAAAACTCCCTATCTCCCCTCGGGAAAAAGGAGGTGTGACAGCTCTGGTGACTCTGCTGGGGATCGAACCCAGAATCTATGGTTTCGGGTTCAAGAATTCGATCTTGTTAATGTGACTTTTACTTGGCTTTTTTGTTGTTGATATTACTGCGTTTGTGGGCCTAATGTGCTAATTGCCGCTCATTTACCGCTTTGATTATCTGAACTGTATTAAAAAATTTTCTTACGCCCCCATTCTGAGTCTTCTAAATTTGGTGCACACGTACGCGTGGCACACTTTTCTGTTAGAGGTCATACCAAATAGAACGAGGATGGATCAACCACTAGGCCGGGTAGACTTTCGTGCTCCCGGTACTTCGCCCCCACCTCGGCTCAAAGTTGTCCGCCTTGGTAAGCCATGTCTAGAACACACCACATGTTTAAACCTAGAATAACAGGGCCTCATGTCATATCCCTAGTAGGTATATTTGTTTGCATCACGTGCATTTGACTTAGGGGACTCAATATAGGGGTTGGGTCCGTCTAGGACAGGTGTATTCGAAATAAAAGACATCCTGATGCGTCTTACGTGCTATGTGCACATTTATTTGTTTCATCTTTTTGTTGATCGGCTAAGGAAAGAAAATCAACAGGAAAAAAAAGAGGGAGTTAGGATAGAAAATTCACCCGGTTTTGAAAACCCCGGTATCTGAAAATGCCTCGAAACTCTGCCAAAATTTTTGAAAAAAAAAGAAAGAGAAAATGTATTTCAGAAAAAATGAGCCACTATCCTGTTTTTCCAGTTATGTCAAAACTAATCAAACTACGCGGGTCTGATTCTCACTGAATGTGAGATACGTAGTCAAACCTCGTCGGTACCGGGCCCAATTTTTCAAAAAAAATAAAAAGTAACAAAAAAAAATAAAAATAAAAATAAATAAAAAGTGAGTCCTTTTGTTTTGGTCAAAAGAGTAAGCCGGCCGAGCTTCGGTTGCGTCTTACGCCGTTTTTGCCGGAATAGCCTTAGAATACCTTTAAATTGTCGAAGGGCCATTCTTGCCATGAACGAACATGCCTGTCAATAGGGAATCACTTTTCCCATGAAGTTACTTACCTCGGCCTCAAAACTTTATTTGAAAGTGGGAAGAGGCCATTATTGCAAAGACGACCATCTTTGGCCAATGCTGTACAAATAGCACCTTCATGTGATTTCTCTTTGAAAAATTTAAAACTGGTTTTGCAAAAGAGTCCGCTGGTCTGTCTTTCAAACTAGAGTCAACCCTAACCCTAACCATTCCCAGGTACAAAATGAACATTGTCCATAACCCGCCATTAAATGTTGTAGAGCAGGCTCCAGTGCAACTTAAAATGTGGTGGTATGATTTGGATAAGAGGGTCAAGACTGGGTAGTAGAACATTTGGGTGCTCTCACGGATATTATGAAAGTCAAGCCCCGGAACGATCTGATCAAGGCTTTAGTGACCTTTTGGGATCCCGTTCACAATGTCGTCCGCTTCTTGGACTTTGAGCTCACTCCCACCCTGGAGGAAATAACCGGATATACTTGTTTCGGCTGGGACTTGTGGAACCATCAACTTATATTCGCAAGGCCTCCCTATGTGCGTCGGTTCTTTGATATCCTGAATATCAGTAAACAAATAAGGAAGAACAATGTAAACGATGGATGTTGCTCATTCTACTTCCTATACTCAAGATATGGGCATCCAAATGGGTTTGGAGTACATGAAAAAGTTTTAACAACAAGCAAATCAAGGAAACCTGGAAAATTCATCGTCGCTTTGCTTTCGTAGTGGCATTTATGGGCATTATGGTTTTCCCAAATGAAAAAAGGACAATTGATATTCGCATGGCCAGAATTGCGCAAGTCCTAATTGCCAAAGAAGATCACACATTTGCTCCGCTTATATTGTCGGACATCTATCGAGCATTGACGCGGTGTGAGTCTGGGGAGACATTCTTTGAAGGTTTCAATATTCTTTTACAAATGTGGCTAATTGAACATCTTCGCCATCATCCAAAATTCATGAGTTACGACCCAAGAAAGAACAACTTCATCGAGAGTTATGAGGAAAGGGTAAAAGATTACAACTCTCCATAAGGGGTTGAAGCTTGGATCTCCCACCTAAGAACTCTAAAGACGAATCAGATTTAGTGGACTTTAAGATGGCTCCCGGTGAGGGAAGTCATACACATGACAGCCACAAAGAACTATTTTCTACTGATGGGCTTGAGAAGTGTCCAACCATATGCATCGCAAAGAGTTCTAAGATAATTGGGAAGATATCAAGTATTGCCGGAGGATGAATATTTGAGTGTCCAATTCATTGAGCTACATCTCGAAGCCCCACTTCCCGAGGCTTTAATCCAACAAACTTGGAATGGTTGCCGATACTTGAAAGAGGATACCCAAGTACCCGATCTTGCAAGAGGTGAAGTAGATCCAAGTTATGACACATGGTTCGAGAGAAGGTATTACATTAATGATGAGCCAGAGCCCGAGCCTGAAAGACCCGCCAAAAAGCCTCATATTCAGGATTTTGATGACAAAGTTTAAGAACGGTTGGCCTAGAGAGAAAAGGAAAAGAAATATCAAGCCACCATCCATGCCTTAGAGGAACAATTTAGAAACCTCGCATTTGAAAATGACTTACAAGCGCAGGTGGCCGAAGGTGAAAAGAGAAAATTGGCCCGAGAGAACGAGGCGCTCCGAGCCCAACTCCGGGACATGAGGATAGCCGCTGAAATGCCTGTGAGGAGCGAGAGATATGAAAAAATCATCAACAACTTAAGAATGAAGGTACATGGCTATGCAGCTGACTTGACAAAGGCCGAAAAGATTTTCTAAATGCTCAAGCAAAGTTGGCCAAATGAGCAAAAGAACATGCCAAGGATTTTAAGGCAGAAAGAGACCATTGCTACACATTAATTTGCCGACTAGAAGAAAGCATGCAACATTTATAGGACCAAAATAACACAGATACCCAAGTGTTCAAAGCTCGCGCACTGCAAATTGGGCGTCTGCTTCAAGAGAAAGGTGTCATCAGAATGAAGATTAAAGAGATAGTTGATTATGTCGTAATGAAATGTCACGAATGTGAAGACATGATCGGGCCTATGTTTTTTTGATTCTGTGATGACATTCGTTCACCAGGTGATGGCTGACCTAGACCGTCTTCAAGAAGATATTGCACGAAGGCCCACGCAAAGACCAGCTAATGTCCCGCAGGCTCCCAGAGTACCAGTGAAGGCTCTTATGTACTTTTGAGTTTTCAGTTTTTGAGTCTGTACTTTACTTTTTTGAGTTTTGTTCAAAGTTGTTTTGTTGTTTATTTCGAGTCTGTATGTTTTCTTTTGTAGTCGTCAGTACTTTAAGTCCTTGTAATAGAAAACCAAAAAAAAGATGTCTTTGTTAATGGAAAAAAAAGGAAAAATGTGTCTTGTTATTTCCCACTTATTTCCTGAACTACATAATGATCTGATTCATGCAACGTCATGATACATAGGCAATCACTATAGGATTCGATCATATCCATGAAATAATAAAAAAAATATAAAAGAAAGAAAAAAGAGAAAATGATAGAAAGAAAGTGAAAAAGCAAAAAGGGGAAGATAGCAAAGCCGAGATGAAACACACAGTCGTTGCAAAAATATTTATAAATGTTTAACTATTCAGGTGCATTGCATCCCCAATATGCGGTTTCCTATCTGTTAAATGTCTTAAACTAACCAGGTTGTTGTGTGTGCAATAAGACATGACATATTTTAGGTGGTTGGTTTTGTGATAATCTGGCTTCCCATCCTTACTTCACAAGATCCAAGGGGAGTATTGGTATGGCCTCCGAAAGTCATTTACCCATTATTGAGCTTGAGGATAGCCCGATATCAGCCATCCCACAATCAGAATCAGCAGCCGTTGAAGAAAACAGAAGGTTATGTTGCCGTAGGTTAGAAAATGTGGGAAGCCTGGTCCAATGGCAGAGAACCACCTAGTACAATCCTCGAATTTCCTAAATTTCTTCCCAAGACGGGAGGAACCACCAACGTCCCCATCCCGGTGACCAACCCATTTATCCCATTTGGGTACCCCCAATATATCAGCTAATTTCACCAGTATGCCTTCTGAGGTTCGCCTCCAGGCACCGTCTTCGGGAATATATTCCACAGTATTCACCGCACCACCAGCCTCTACAATGGCCTAGACAACAATGCCCAGGCCATGCTTTGAGACGTCAACTTTCACTTTTCAAGTCCCACAATTTCAGCTAGACACCACTCGTGTTACCCCAAATTCTTACCCTCAGCACCCGCAGTATGAGTCTCCAATGGAACATGAGAGAACCGTGAGAAACCCCGAGCAAGAAAAGATAGCTCGAAAAATGAAAAGCATCGAACAAAGTCTTAAGAATATGCAAGGCCTGAGTGGCCAAAAGAGTGTTTTGTATTTCGATCTGTGCATGTTTCCTCACGTTCATTTGCCCGTTGGGTTTAAAATGCAAGAATTCGAAAGGTACGACGGGCACGGAGATCCGATCGCCCATTTGAAAAGATATTGCAAATCAGTTGAGAGGGGCGGGTGGAAAAAAAGAACTTCTGATGGCCTATTTTGGGGAGAGCTTGACAGGAACTGCGTCAGAATGGTACATGGACCAGGACATCTCCCATTGGCGTATATGGGATGACTTGGCCCGAGATTTCGTCAGGAAATTTCAATACAATGTAGACATAGCTCCAGATAGCAATTCCCTGACCAACCTCAAGAAGAAAACCTCGAAAAGTTTTCGTGAACACGCTATGAAGTGGCGTGAGCAAGCATCCAGAGTGAAACCACCAATGGATGAGACAGAAATGGTCAATGTTTTCTTGTAGGACCAGGAGGCCTATTACTTCCAAAATATGATGTCTTCCATGGGCAAACTGTTTGTGGAGGCCATAAAAATTGGAGAAATGGTAGAAAATAACCTGAAAACTGGCCGGATCATATGTCAGTCTGCTTTAAGAGCCACTTCCCAAGCCATCCAGAACGACTCAGGAGGTTTAGCAAATCGAAAGAAGAAGGAACAAGGAGCCATGATGGCTTCAAGTTCGAGAGGCCCCCGTCGATCTCGTGATCATTCTTACCTGCCTTCCAGAACCCCGCAACACTATTACCCCCACCAAGATGCAGCATATGCTGTGGCACCGTCTCCCTATGCGGTGATGAATGCCCAACCCTACACACGGCTACAACAACACTACAACCAAAACCGAGCTCCACCTCCCAGAAATAACCATCCTTACCAAGCTCCATATAACTTATAACTAGGGATTTTAACCTACTATTTACTCTCTTTTGCTTAGGTTTTGGGGCAAAAATGCGTTAAGGCATTCCCAAAAACTAACTCAAGGTCCTTACTTGCAGGTTTTGGTCGGAATGCAAAGAATCCAAAATGAACTCATAAAGGAGCCAAACTTGCACAAGTCCTAAACTTTACTAGAGCGCTGGCATCGCCAGTATTACACTGCAGTGCAAGTTCCTCCGTTGAGGCAAATTACTGAGGGCTGCCGCAAAAATAAGGTTCAGAGAGATAAAATTGAACTCAGTATGGATTGATGACTACGTCACAAAAACGCGGTCGCGAGACCATTGGCGCGGCCGCGAGCATAATTACGCTGAGAGAGAAAGTCAAGGATGAGAGACCTGGCAACTTGGGGCCAAGAACAGAACGCGGTCCGCGTTTATTTTATGTGGTCGCGAAACCTCCTAACGCTGAGGCGGTAAGACACCCGTTGGGAGCAGAATCAAAGTTCAGAGAGTTATCATCAAAGCCAAAATGAAGGAACGCGTTCCGCAAATATTTTACGCGGTCGCGAATAAAGATCACACGGACGTGGTAGCTTTTACGCTGTCCGCAAAATCCAGCCCATGCCAAGTCCAACTCTGAAGAAATGCGGTCCGGCCTCGTTATTGCGCGACCGCGAAAGTCCATTCGCTGAGGCGCCCATTATTTCGCTGACAACGAGACCTCGACAAGGGCATTTTTGTTCAGTAATTTCAGATGTGTATAAATAGTTCTTTTTCATATTTTTAGGTCATCTTTTTGTATTAGGAGCTCGTGAACAGCATCACTTTTTCTCTTTGAGTAATTTTAGAGTATCTTTAGCTTATAACTTTAGATTTTGTTCTTGTAATTAACATTTATGGCTATTATTTCATCTCCATCTTTGATTTCTACCTTGATTATGAGTAGCTAGACCCATTAGCTAGGGTTGTGACCCGACCCTAGTGTGAGTATTTAATGGGTCTTTAATTTTAGGGCTTATTTGTTTATGGGTTAGTGATATTTAGCTTGTTTCATGCTTTATTTGTTGAATTGGTGGTTGCAAACACTGATTCATGCCTTTTTACTAGGGTTCTTCTTGAGAAAGAAGACCCAAGTCTAGGTAAAATAGGCTAACAAGGAATTGGGGTGAATTCAAGAGATTGATAGCCCCAATTAAAGGGTTAAACCTAGAGATAGTAATACCCGACTTGAGCCAATTTTACTTGCACTGTTTGAACACCCAATTAGGCTTGAGAAAGCCAATTCGGGCAAAGTCGCCCAAACTACCGAGAGGTATAGGGTGAGTAATTGAGTGTGAGGTTATATCACGATCTCAGATACAACAAGTTTGTCCAAAATTCAAGATCCCATTAGATACTCGCCTAGGTGTAAGTCGCTTCCCTAGTACCTTTTATCAATTGAGAAAACCCTTACAAAACCATTATACATAGCTTATTCTTAGTAATCAATAGCAGTGAATTAGAATAGAATCAAAACCCACTCATGACTAGAAGTGTAATTAAAGACAAAATACATAGCTCGGTCGTATAGGAACCCAATTCCCATCTTATAATTCCTTGTGGATATCGATTCCGACCTTTCAGGTAAAAGCTACATCGACCCCTCCTCGCCATTCTATAGTGGTTCAGGGTTGGAGCCGATCACTTTTTGGCGCCGTTGCCGGGGAGTTAAACGGTTTTGGCTATCTATCTGACTAGTTGTGTGTATTGTTTTTCTTTCCTTCTATTTTACGAACTTGTATGTTTTAATTGCTCTAGTTACAAATGGCTGATCCTCTTGGAAATATTCTCCCGAGGGAGGAGGTGGAAGATAATGGTGATGATGAGGCGCATCTAGTACCTCAAGCTCAAAGAAGAGGCTGCCAGGCCAATGAAAATATTCCATACCCTCCCCCACCTCCTCCAAGAGCAGCTCCTCGGGTGCTTCCAAATAAAGTTTATGCTAGTGCGATTGTCCCACCTAGAATCCGGGCGGGCACTTTCCAAATTACAAACGTGATGTTGACTTTATTGGAGCAGTGAGGGTACTTCACAGGTGCTACCCATCAGAATGCATATAAACATCTTAAGGGATTTGTAGATACATGTTGGGGAAGCAAACAAACAAATGTATCGGAGGATGTATTGAGGCTTAGAGTGTTCCCTTTTTCACTTAGAGGGAAAGCATTAGACTAGCTCGAAAGACTCCCCAACCATTCCATCTCTACGTAGGATGAGTTGGCTGACAAGTTTATAGCCAAGTTTTTCTCACCTGGACATATGGCAGCTTTAAGGGATGAAATCTTAGCATTCAAACAGGAACCCAATGAACCCCTTCATGAGATTTTGGAGAGATACGGAATTATGGTCAAGGAATTCCCCAATAATGACATGACAGAAGCTATGATCCAACAGATATTTTACCGGGGTATAAACATGACCAATCAATATGTGGTGAACAAGTTAGCTGGGGGTAATTTTATGAAGCTAACATATGATGAAGCCTGTGACATTCTTGATGAAATGGCTGACACTTCTTCAGCGTGGAAAAGTCGGGCAAATGTTCCTCAAGGTGACCCGAATGTGATCAATCTTCACAAGAAACTCCAAGACCATGGACAAGCCATTACTGAGTTAGCAACAACTATGAACCAGCTTGCCAAAGCACAACTTCAGCAAATCCAAGGACCAAAGCAAGTAAATGCAATGGAAGGGGTCAATCTAATGGTCAACAGCAGAAGACAACGTGGCCAACAAATGCAAAGAAATAATTATCAACATGAGAAAAGTGGAAGTGGATACAACAATGATGATTCATATAATGACCCAAATGAGGATGTGATGTATGCAAATAACTATCAAGGACAGCGGAGCAATGCTCCAAATCAACAGTGGCGATCTCAAGGGAATAATCAGAATTGGAATAATCAAGGGCAAGGAAACTAGAACAACAACAACAACTTAAACAACCAGGGGAACAATAATCAGAATTGGGGTGGCAACAACAATTGGAATGGCAATAACAACAACAATTGAGGCGGAAATAGAAATCGGGGTCAGGCTTTCAAAGGCCCCCGATGTATCAACAACCCAACAATCCACCTCCGTATCAATACTAAGGTCAAAGTTTATCAAGAAATGATATGAGACGGATTGAGAATATGTTCAAATAGATGATGGAGAGAATTGCCGATTCTGATGCTCAAATTGCCTTCCACACTACCTTCATCCGCAATCTTGAGGTCTAAATGGGTCAAATATCGCAAGCTTTGAACACTCGCCATAATGGGGCATTACCTAGTGACACGGTAGTAAACCCGAAGGGTGGGAACAATAACAATACCGAACATGCAATGGCGGTGACCACAAGGAGTGGTAGAGGTGGTGAAGCAAGTACCTCCAAGCAAAAGAGAGTTGTGTGTGATGATGATGAAATGCAAAATGATGATGTTCCTATAGTTGATGAGCAAGTGAGTGAAGAGAAACTTCATGGTGAAGTGAGGATTGATATTCATGACAACGAGGAGGAAACTTAAAATGACGTGAACCCGTCTAGGGAACACGTAATAGACATATTGGAGCCGGTAGTGCCAAAATACAAGGCTCATTTGACAAGGCCTCCTCCACCTTATCCTCAAAGAATTGCAAAGCAAAAGAGTTAAAATCAATTCAAGAAGTTCATAGAGATGATGAAGGTCTTGACAATCAATGTGCCATTAGTGGAAGCTCTTGAGCAAATGCTGGGATACACCAAGTTTATGAAAGACTTGGTGACTAAAAAGAGATATATGGAATGTGAGACCATCAAAATGACTCACAAAGTTAGTGCCATTGTGCACTCGATGGATCCCAAACTAGAATATCCCGACGCATTTACTATTCCTTGTACCATTGGGAGTGCGGATTTTGCAAAGGTCTTGTGTGATGTGGGTGCAAGTATCAATTTGATGCTTTACTCCGTATTCAAAACTTTGGGTATAGCTTAGTCGAGAGAAACTTCAATGAGACCTCAAATGGTGGATAGAACTATGAAGAGGCCCCTGGGTATTATTGATTGTGTTCTTGTACGGGTCGACAAATTTATCTTGCCCGCTGATTTTGTGATCCTCGACTGTGAAGTCAACTATGAGGTGCCTATAATCTTGGGATGACCATTCCTAGAAACGGGGAAGGCCTTGGTAGATGTTGAAGCATGTGAGATCACCTTCCGGGTGGATGATGAAAAGGTTGTCTTCCACGTGTGCAAGTCAATGAGGCAACCAAATAGTATTGAGGTTTGCTCTTTTGTTGATCATGTAACGAAAGTGATAATTGATGATACAAGTTCAATGATCAATGTGGATGATCCCATGGAAGTTGTTTTGTTGAACCATGAGGATGATGTAAGGGATGACTTGGTTGAATGTGCTAATGTATTACAAGGAATGGGTTCCTACTCTTATGGTCCCCGTAAGCTATCCTTGGACTTGGAAAACCGGAAGACTCCACCAACAAATCCCTCGATCGAGGAGCCACCAACTTTGGAGTTGAAGCCTTTCCCAGCACACCTCAGGTATGAATTCTTGGTCCCTTCTTCTATATTACATGTTATTCTTTCTTCTTGCTTAACCAAAGTGCAGGTAAACTCAACTCTTGAAGTGCTCCAAAGGAGAAAAAAGGCAATTGGATGGACCTTAGCTAGTATTTGGGGCATAAGCCCCACCTTTTGCATGCATAAAATTATACTTGAGGATGATGAAAAACTGTCCGTGGAACATCAACGGAGGTTGAATGAGGCTATGCAAGAGGTGGTCAAAAAGGATATTATCAAATGGCTTGATGCAGGGATTATCTATCCAATATCAGACATTGCATGGACTTCACCGGTGCAATGTGTGCCGAAAAAGGGGGGTATGGCTGTGGTGAAAAATGAAAAGAATGAGTTGATCCCTACTCAGACCGTGACTGGTTGGAGGGTATGTATGGACTACAGGAAGCCGAACAAGGTGACCCGAAAAGATCATTTCCCATTGCCTTTTCTTGATCAGATGATAGACAGACTTGCTGGGCGAGCCTACTATTATTTCTTGGATGGGTACTCAGGTTATAATCAGATTCTTATAGCCCCTGAAGATAAAGAGAAAACTACTTTCACCTGCCCGTATGGGACCTTTGCATTTTCTTGGATGCCGTTCGGATTGTGTAATGCACCCGCTACATTTCAGCGGTGCATGATGGCTATATTTACGGACATGGTGGAGGACTTCCTCGAAGTCTTTATGGATGACTTTAGTGTGGTTGGAGACTCATTTGAAGAATGTCAAAATCTTAACAAGGTTCTAGCCCGATGTGAAGAGACAAATCTTGTGCTTAATTGGGAAAAATGTCACTTTATGGTCGATGAAGGCATTGTCCTTGACCATAAGATCTCAAAAGATGGAATCGAAGTGGACAAGGCTAAAATAGAAGTGATTTCAACGTTACCTCCTCCGACTTTCGTCAAGGGAGTTCGAAGTTTTCTTGGGCATGCGGGGTTCTACCGTAGGTTCATCAAAGACTTTTCCAAAGTGGTGAATCCCCTATGCAAGCTATTAGAGAAGGATGAAAGATTTGATTTCAATGAAGAGCGAATGAAGGCCTTTGAGCTCTTGAAGTATAAATTAACAACCACTCCAATCATTACCGCACCAAATTGGAGCTCTCCCTTTGAGCTTATGTGCGACGCAAGTGATGTTGCGGTAGGAGCGATCTTGGGGAAATGGGTGAACAAAATAGTTCATCCGTTGTACTATGCAAGCAAAACTATTAACGATGTCATGTTAATTATACAGTGAAGGAGAAGGAATTGTTAGCAATTGTGTTCGCAATGGAGAAGTTTAGGCCTTATCTCATGGGCGCCAAAGTGATTGTTCATACCGATCATGCGGCACTCCGGTATTTGATGATAAAGAAGGACTCCAAAGCTAGACTGATGATATGGGTTTTGTTGCTTCAAGAATTTGACCTCGAGATCATTAATAGGAAAGGAAGCAAAAATCATGTTGCGGATCATTTGTCGCGTATAGAAGAGCAACAGAGGCCAAAAGATGGTGTTGAAATTAATGATGTTTTCCCGGATGAGCAACTCCTCTCCGTGTCTTTGAATGATATGCCTTGGTTTGCGGATGTTGCCAATTTCCCTGTTACCGGCATTGTCCCGTGTGAGCTCTCTTCTAACCAAAGGAAGAAATTCAAACGGGACAGTTTGGACTATTATTGGGATGAGCCCTACTTGTTCAAGATTTTCAATGATGGATTGATCCGTAGGTGTGTCTCGGAGGAGGAACAAATGATCATACTTGATGCTTGTCATTCCTCTCCCTAAGGTGGTCATCACGGTGGGGCGAGGACGGCTTCCAAGGTTCTTAGTTGTGGTTTTTATTGGCCTAACCTGTATGGAGATGCCAGTGAGCTTGTCAAGATATGTGATGAATGTTAGATAACTGGGGGAATATCAAAGAAGGATGAAATGCCCCTCACAACTATTCTTGAAGTTGACATTTTTGACGTGTGAGGCATAGATTTCATGGGACCTTTTGTTAGTTTGTGTGGCAATACTTACATTTTTGTGGCGGTTGATTATGTTTCCAAGTGGGTCGAAGCCGTGGATTTTCCCAACAACGAAGCCCGTAGTGTAGTGGCGTTTCTCAAGAAGAACATTTTCACACGGTTTGGGACTCCTCAAGCAATTATAAGTGATGGGGGGTCTCATTTCTACAATAGGGCATTTGACACTTTGCTTGCAAAATATGGTGTCAATCACAATGTCTCTACTCCTTATCACCCCCAAGCTAGTGGACAAGTGGAGGTTTCGAATAGGGAAATCAAAAGCATCTTGTAAACTGTGAATGCCAATATAATGGATTGGTCAAGGAAGCTAGATGATGCGTTGTGGGCTTATAAGACTTTATTTAAGACTCCAATTGGTATGTATCCGTACCGGCTGGTGTTTGGAAAAGCGTTTCACTTGCCGGTTGAGATAGAACATAAAGCATTGTGGGCCTTGAAGAGGTTAAATCTTGAGTGAGATATTGCAGCAAATCTCCGGGTGGAACAACTCAATGAGCTAGATGAATTCCGGTTTCATGCCTATTCAAGCTCATCATTGTAAAAGGAGAAGATAAGTACTTGCATGATAAATATGCCCGAAACAAGGAATTCAAAGAGGGTGATTTGATCTTTCTCTTCAACTCTCGGTTACGTCTGTTTCCGAGCAAGCCCTTTGAGGTAGTGCATGTAACACCTTTTGGTGCTCTTGACTTGAAGAACAAAAATGGTGAAATCTTCCGGGTTAATGGGCATCGTGTTAAGCATTACTTGGGAAATTTTGAATACAGCCACGTGGTGGCCTTGATAAAGTTTCAATGATGATGGTAACCTGCGTCGTGCTACGACGTTAAATCAGGAGCTTCTTGGAGGCAACCCAAGTGATTTTTCTTCCTTTTTCACTTTTCTTCTTAGATTAGGCTCTTTTGAATTAACTGGTTGTGAGATTTGTGTAAGAATTGTTGATGCAGTGCATGACAAATACTGGAGAAAATTTTGGCTAAGTGTGTATTGGACCGCTGACCGCACTCAAAATTTCGCGGTTAGTAGTGACTTTTTCGCGGGAGCGATATGCTGCAGCGGACGCAGACTTGAAAAAATAAAAAATGCAAAGTCTCTGAAGTTTGGTCCGCTTCCACGGTTGAATTTTTGCGGTCAGCGAACCCTGTTCCGTGGCCACGCCAGTTTTTCCCCTCCCAGAATGACAGTGCAGCTTCAACTCTTCAGCATGTGAGAAGCGCGGACCGCGATGGAATTCCGCGGCCGCGCCAGGTAGGTCGGTGTGGGGACTAGGGTTTTAATATAAATAGGAAGGCCCTCCTCCTTTTACACTTTTATCACCCTAACACTTCAAAGCTCCCTTTTCACTATTCATCATAACTCCCGTTGCATCTAAACATCATCTCATTTAGCAAGGTTAATTCCTATAGCAAATCTAACTCCTGGTATGATCAATTTCTTAGTTTAATTTTGGTTCTTCCTCTTTAGATTTTAGTTAGTTTTACTTTTTCATTCTAGGTAGGGTTACTATGGACCTAGAATCATAAGCATTCTTAGCTATTGATAAAAATGAATGGCTAATTGTTTTTTGTGCCTAATGGGGGTTGGGGTGCTTAATTTTGATGTTTAATTGCCTAAATTCTTTGAAAAGTATGAACCCTAGTTCAGAAACCTTTCCTCAGTGGCCGTTTTTTTAAATTACGCGGTCGCGGCCTAAATTCCGCGGTCAGCGGTCAGATATTTTGATGAGTTTGAAGCGGGTGCGGTGGTATTTCCGCTGTCAGCGGCCGGCTTTACGCGGCCACGCTTGTTTTTTCGCGGACAACATTAACAATGTTCAGAGAAGTGTCAAACTAATTTCGCGGCCGCGTTCATTTTTCTGCGGAAAGCAGTGGAGATTACGCGGTCGCACCCAAAATTTCGCGGTCAGCGGTAAACAAGTTTCAGAGACTGGGTAGTCTGAATCCCAGTCTCTTGCGAACGCGGCCATTTTTCCGCTGTCAGTAGTGGCCTATCTGTGGCCACACTCTTTTTCTGCTGATAGCGGTCCACTGTGTTATAAGATGTTGTGATCATTTATCTGTTTTATCTAGTACTTTTTTGAATGCCAATGCTAATAAGCTTTCACTGACTATGTATGCAGACAATGGTTCGATCAAGAGGTGGTCAAGATAAACAACCAGGGAGGGAAGAATCCTCCCGAGGATGGGGAAGAGGCAAACAACAAACTACACCCTTAGCTCCTAAAGTCTTTATTGGGAAGAAACAAACCCTCCGGAGGCCCACTCCTGACACTTTGGAGATGAGTGAGTATGTCCCATCTCTGGAAATTTCAGAGGGGGAAGTTCGCCAAACTCAAGGGGAGGCACAATCCCAACCCCGACGCCTCATAAGTGAATCAACTTCAATGTCCGGCTCTTCAGATAATTATGGACTGAGTGACTCTCCACTACCTCCGCCCCCAGTGCAGCAGCTCTAGCCACCACACCTGCCCCAGTACAACTTGATAGTGATGGTGATTCCCTGGATGACGGGAGGGGTGGTGACACACAGACAGGGGGATTGGTGAGGTCTCGGAACCCGGTAGTATGGCAAGACCAGTTTGTGAGTGAGAAAGCATATCACAAGTTCAGGGAGTGGTGGCCTCAGAGGTCACTTAAATTTGAGAGGGTTTTCATTGAGCGGGACCTTCTACCCCACAACCCAAATGTCAAAAGGCACTTCAATGAGATAGTGGGGTTGAAGTTATTCACCAGAAACTTGTTAGAGGCCTATGAGTTTTTAGTCAAGAAGTTCTATGCTAATGTCTCCCACATCAAAAAAGGCACATACTTGACCAAAGTCCGCAACAACAAGATTCTGTTTGATGGAAAAGCTCTCAATGACTATGTTGGGTTCAATGATGAAGATGAGTCCCTGTATCTAGAGAAGGTGGAGCTGGATGAGTTAGACCGCCTTTGGCTAACTTCAATGATTTCTATTCCTGGGACTACTCCAGCTTGGCTGACAGCCGGGGTCCCTATCTATATGAACACTCTGAGCTTTAAGGCGAATGGATGGGACACATTTGTATGCAGCAGGATTGACCCCTCTACTCATGACAGTGACATGATGGTATCCCGGGCTATTATTGTGGGGGATATCATTGCAGGGTTCCCGATCAATGTCGGGAATATTATGGCTAGGGTGATCACCAGATTGATTGAGAACAATGAAAGGTAATATCCCTTCCCAAGCTTCCTCACTATGTTTCTATAGGACATGGGAGTAGAAGGAAGGGACTTTGTCACCAAGATGAAGTCAAAGAGGCCATTTTCCTGGTACATCCTTCAGGGTCCAGACAACCCCAAGTCCAAGAGCAAAGCCACCACTACCATTGTCCAGCCTGAAGAGCCAGGGGTGGTGGCCACTACTTCTGAGCCATCCACTGTAGAGGGTTCGTCTGCAGCCATGCCATATCCTCCCTTCGGACCATCTGCCTCCATTCCTACCTCAGTGTCTTCTTCTTCAGCATACCCTCAGACTGCTCTGAGGGTAAACCAGACATTGGACGACCTCAAGAATTGGTTGCAGGTAGCTACATCAAAGCTATCTGCCTTATCCAGTGCCATAGCAGCCCAGGCAGCCCTAGCCCGGATCTAGATGCCTCCATCATTGGAGGAAACTTTGAAGAGTCTAGTTGACAACCAGAAGAAGATTATGGAGTCCATGGGCACTCATGAGAAGTAATCAAGTCCCTGGGTAAACAGGTAAAGAAGATGAAGAAGAGCTAGCATGAGTTGCAGAAGGAGGTGGCCAAGCTCACTACAACGGGTGATATCCCTCTTGATCTCCTCATGGGAGAGCCTTCCCTTGCAGCTCAGACAGCACAGCCATCACAGATTCCAGAGCATGAGGCCATCAGTGAGCCAGTGAGGAAGGTGGTGATCCCCCAGACTGAGGATTTGGAGATCCAACTGGAGGACCCAGAGGGAGATGGATCAGCCCAGCCTTAGGACCCAGCCACAGCCAGTGACCAAGCCAGTGATCCTATGAAGACAGAAGCATCTTAGGGAGTTTTATTTACTCTCTACCCTTCCCCTATTCTATTTTTGCTTTTAGCATTGAGGGCAATGCTAATTTTTAATAGGGGGGGGGGGTAGCCTTATTTTGATGATATTTTGATGATGATTGGTCTGTAATAACTCTTGATACTATTTTCCTTTATTTATTTTCTACTTCTCGTACTTTATTTTTTTATACTTTTTATCTTTGGTATGTATATAAAGTTACCTTTCCATGTATATATTCATTCCCCTTTTATGTATATTCATCTTAATCCCCTATTGTACACATTCATTTTACTTTCTGTATTTTTACTTTATAGCTTCTTTTATAATTTTCCTAATAGTTTAGTTTCTTAATTCCTTTAGTAGCTTCTTTTTGAATTTATAACTTCTTTTTGTATTTTCGTGATCAATAAGCCTTTGGTTTTCTTTATGTCACGGTTCTTTCCAAGGGTGGAATTTTTGTGAACCGGGTGGCTCTTCCCTATGATGGATGGCGTGATGGCCTTCTTAAGGGATTGAGTCTATTTTTCTTTTTGTATTTCTTTTATATGGTAGTAATGAATAAAAGTGACTCAAGTAAGCTTCACTTGGCACCAACACATTTACCTTCGACCTCATGGTTAGAGACAAGTTGTTGACGAGACTAGCTCTAGTTGTGACCCTTAGAATCTTGAGTTGACTAAAACTGTCATCAACTGGTTTCTGTGGCCATATGTGAGTTTTCAATCGAAGTTAGGGTTGTTGTCGGCCCTCGACTCTATTCTCTTTAACAATCTTGTGGCTTGAGAGGTGAGATTTTGAATTGCAAGTCCAAGTGTCGTGCCAACAAGTCTAGAACTTTCCCCGAATGTTTTTCTAGGAGAAATTCTAAGTATAGCTCGACTTGAGAAGTGATTATAGGATCTCCTTGGTCTCATTTGAATTTGAAGACTTCCATAGCCTACTATTATAATATCCTTAGTCAACTCCTTTGAACCTAAGCCTTTTCGTTCAATAACCGTATTACAAGCCTTCATCCGCTCTATAATGACCCTCTCTTGGAACCCAATATTTCCTTAGCATTCATGATGAACAATAATAAAAAACATAAGTTTGGGGGAGAGACAAGGAAGTTCAAAGTGATGAAAAGTTCAAAGAACAAAAAGAATTTATGAAAAGGAAAGGCAAAGAAAAGGATGAAAAGCCAAAAAGAAACATGTCAAAAGAAAAGTAAAGGTTGAAAAGGTTCAAGAAAACAATGTTGAAAGGATTGGAATGATGAGAATAGGAGAAAAATGAGCGTCAAATAGAAGAAAGAGCGACAATGTGTCTCTATAGTTCCCCCAAGGAAGAAGAAATGACTCAAAGGGTCGATAAAAACATGAGCCGAATTGTGAAAATGGAGTGCTTAAGGAAAGATGATACCGTCATAGTTCATTATGTCCGAATTTGATCCAAAAAGCCTCCATTACATCCCTTTAAAGCCTTATAGGATTTCAAGTTGAGTGAGCTTACATTAGTGGTGATTTATATGAGGGGCAAGCCCATGGTACTTAGAGCCGTACTTGTGGCATTCTTTTGAGAGTGATGAGCGCACTTATTGACAATTCCGGTTTTGAGTGTACATTCGATAAGGTGAGATGAGGTCATGGAGAGTATGGGAGAAAGAGTCTGGGATCCACAGTGACCTACGTGAGAGAGAGAATCTCTTTGATGAATTGAGTTAACTCTTGAAGCTTTTGCGTCTATTAGACTTATGGAACTTAGAAATTCATTGCATAAAGTTGTCAATAATGCATTTGTGTTGAGGGTAATTGTTAGTCCCAATTGAAGCTTGATGAAGTTACTTTAGGACAACTGAAATTCTACTTTATTTTTCTTGTGGAGGTGGGAATTACCTTGTTTGCTTGAGGATAAGCAAGAGCTTAAGTTTGGGGGAGTTGATAACTAGGGAGTTTAACCTACTATTTACTCTCTTTTGCTTAGGTTTTAGGAAAAAATGATTAAGGTATTCTAGAAAACTAACTCAAGGTGTTTACCTGAAGGTTTTGGTCAGAATGAGGCAAAGAAGCCAAAACGAACTGATAAAGGAGCCAAACTTGGACAAGTCCTAAACTTTATTGGAGCGCTGACATGACCATTATTACGCTGCAGCACAAGTTCATCCGTTGAGGCGAATTACTGAGGGCTGATGCGAAAATAAGGTTCAGAGAGATAAAATTGGACTCAGTATGGACTGCTGACTACATCACAAAAATGCGGCTGCGAAACCATTGGCGCGGCGGCAAGCATAATTACGCTGAGAGTGGAAGTCAAGGATCAGAGACCTAGCAACTTAGGGCAAAGAACAGAATGCGGTCCACGTTCATTTTATGCGGCCGCGACACCTCCTAAAGCTGAGGCGGTGAGAAATCCATTGGGAGCGAAATCAAAGTTCATAGAGTTCTCATCAAAGCCAAAATGAAGGAACGCGGTCCGCAAACATTTTACGCGGTCGCGAATAAAGATCACGCGGACGCGGTAGCTTTTACGATGTCCGCGAAATCCAGCCCATGCCAAGTCCAACTCTGAAGAAACGCGGTCCGCGCTCGTTATTGTGCGGCCGCAAAAGTCCATTCGCTGAGGCGCCCATTATTTCGCTTACAGCAAGACCTCCGCAAGGGCATTTTTGTCTAGTAGTTTCAGCTGTGTATAAATAGTTCTTTTTCACATTTTTAGGTCATCTTTTGTATTAGGAGCTCGTGAACAACAGCGCTTTTCCTATTTGAGTAATTTTAGAGTAGCTTTAGCTTATAACTTTAGATTTTGTTCTTGTAATTAACATTTATGGCTATTATTTCATCTCCATCTTTGATTTCTACCTTGATTATGAGTAGCTAGACCCATTAGCTAGGGTTGTGACCCAACCCTAGTGTGGGTATTTAATGGGTCTTTAATTTTAGGGCTTATTTGTTTATGGGTTAGTGATATTTAGCTTGTTTCATGCTTTATTTGTTGAATTGGTGGTTGCAAACGCTGATTCATGCCTTTTTGCCTAGGGTTCTTCTTGAGAAAGAAGACCCAAGTCTAGGTAAAATAGGCTAACACGGAATTGGGGTGAATTCAAGAGATTAATAGCCCCAATTAAAGGGTTAAACCTAGATATAGTAATACCCGACTTGATCCAACTTCACTTGCACTGTTTGAACACCCAATTAGGCTTGAGAAAGCCAATTCGGGCAAGTCACCCAAACTACTGAGAGGTATAGGGTGAGTAATTGAGTGTGAGGTTATATCACGATCCCAGATACAACAAGTTTGTCCTAAATTCTAGATCACATTAGATACTCGCCTAGGTGTAAGTCGCTTCCCTGGTACCTTTTATCAATTGAGAAAACCCTTACAAAAACATTATACTTAGCTTATTCTTAGTAATCAATAGTAGTAAATTAGAATAGAATCAAAACCGACTCATTACTAGAAGTGTAATTAAAGACAAAATACATAGCTCGGTCGGATAGGAACCCAATTCTCATCTTATAACTCGTTGTGGATATCGATCTCGACCTTTCGGGTAAAAGCAACATCGACCCCTCCTCGCCATTCTATAGTGGTGCAGGGTTGGAGCCGATCAATAACCCCCATCCACTACAAAACAACTACCAAGACAATACACGCCCATGTGGGCCTCCAAGGAGAAATGAATTCACCCATATTGGTGAGTCTTACTCTAGCTTGTTGCCAAAATTAATCCAAATGGGTCTATTGCAACCTGTGCCTTCAAACCGGAAAAATCCAAAATCTCCATCATCAGCCTGATACCAGGTGTGCCTATAATTCAGGGGCATAGGGTCATGATATTGGATTCTTAAGAGGGCCGTTCAGAATTTGATAGAGGACGAGGAAGTCCACAATGTGACTAACAACCCATTACTGGCTCACAACAACAAGCTGGTCATTGGGATGATCTGTGAGGAAAAAGAAATCAATCCATATTTGAAAGCCATCATTACCATCGTCGACTCAGAAAAGAGACCCAAAGCGGTGGTAAAACAAGCTAGAAATGACAAAAAAATCACTTCAACTCCTCAAGTGGTAGAAAAGGCTGTGGAAACAAAAACAAGGGCAACTCCTGCTAAGGATGCCGTTCTCTACGTTCCTATGGCCCCAAGGAAGGAACAACTCATGTTGAACATTCCCAATTTATTTGAACAAAGGAAAGTCACGATGATGCCAAAGTTGTATGTACCAAAAGGTACTTACGTGGCACGGGGGGCCATTAATTTGACCCAGGTTGGATGAACCTGTGGTTATCAGCTGCGCACCACAAAGCCCTATGAGAGACCCCACTGCAGTTCCTTGGAATTACAACAAGACCGCGGTCACTTACAAGGGAAAGGAAGTCATGGGAGAGGTAAATGAAATGAACCAATATGGGAAGTACCACAACCCGGAAGAGCTAAAGAAGGCAAAACTAAATAAGGAGAGAATGTTTCCGCTTAAGAAGCTTGTGAGCGCTGAAGAAGCGGAAGAGTTTTTCCGAAGAATGAAAACTTTGGAATATGTCATAATTGATCAAATCAGGAAGACTCCTTCCAAGGTTTCACTTTTATCCTTGCTGATGAGCTCAAATGAACATCAGAAGGTACTCCTGAAAACATTGAATGAGGTGTATGTCCCTGCTGAAACTTCAGTCAAACAATTGGAAAGAATGGCTGAACGATTTTTCGAAGTCAACATGATTTATTTCAACCGCGATGATTTGCCTCCAGAGGGAGACGCCCACAACAAAGCCCCTCACTTGACTGTCAAATGCAAAGTAAGGTTGGCTAACGGCCCAGGCCCGGGGCCAAACGGGCTATGCGGGCCCGGGTTAAACGGGCTATGTGGGTGGAACCGGCCCCACGGGCCTAAGCCCACATGGGCCCGGGCTAAGCGGGGCGGGCCCGCGGGCCAAACGGGTCCGGCCTATTTTTTTTTAAATTTTTTTTATGTAAGGCAATTTCTTGTAAAATCTTTGGGATATAAATATTGTAATTCATATTTAAACACAAAAAATAGTAAGTTTTTTCAA
>ML264906.1:0-38278 GCA_005239495.1 Nicotiana undulata | reverse complement strand
GGGGGGGGGGGGGGTAAATGGGCCGACGTTCAACTTGTGTGTCGCTCTCTCTTTCGGGATGCCCGCATATCTGCATGGGAGAAGGCAAACAAGTCTGCATTGTTAGCTAAAAATTGGAGGAATTTACCTGGTTCTTGAAGCTTGTAGCCGATACAGGCCTTTTTGCTTTGGTTGTCTTTGTCGAGTTGTACGGGGTTGAGATCCTCTACGGTTAATCCTGTGGCCTCTATGATTTCGGGGTCCTTGATGACATATTTCCCTTCGTCACCACCCGACCTCAACCCTATTAATTGCTATGCCTCATCGGCTTTGCCCTTCAATTGCTGGATGTATGTGCAGTCTTGGGTGATGCGGCAGCATTCTCGGTTAGTGTGTTTCTCTCCTCGGATGTTGAATACTCCCCAAGGGGTGGGAAATTTGATGACTTGATATAAGCTGGAGGGGACGACTTTCATGGCGTGTATCCAACGCTGACCTATGATGGCGTTGTACGCCGTGTCTTGATCCATGATGTGGAACGTGTCCAAAGTGACATCACCGGCCTTGACGGGTAGCATGATTTCTCCAGACGTCCGCTCAACTGCATTGTTAAAACCCGTTAGTGTGATACAACGTGGCACTATCCTATCCTCGAGCTTCATTTGTGCGAGAACTCGATGGTGGATAATGCATGTGCTACTTCCATCATCGACCATAATACGATTTACATCAGTATATAAGATGCGTAAAGTAATAACAAGGGTGTCATAGTGAGGAAAGACCAAACCGTACTCATCGAATATGATACTCTCTTCGAGTTCGCCTTATCGTTCATGAGTGATTGATCATTTTAGCTTGTGGGTGGTCGTGAATTTTACGGTGTTACTTGACGCGTTGTCGCCTCCTCCGATGATCATTTGGATTGTTTGAGTTGGAGAAGGAGATTTTGGTGGAACCTGATGGTGTTCGCAACCTCGAGCAAAGTTCGCCCTTCCTCGATCGCGCAAAAGCTCTTTCAAATGTCCTTGGTCAAGTATATTCATGACCTCTTGCCTTAGAGCGATGCAATCCTTGATTTTGTGGCCCCGTTCCTAGTGGAATTCGTAGAGGACGTTTGACTTTTTGGTGTTTGGGTCGGACCTCATCTTCTGCGGCCACTTTACTTTTGGGCCGAGCTTCTCTAGAGCGTAGACTATTTCTGAGGGAGATACACAAAAATTGTGAGCAGATAGTAGTAGAGGCATACCTCTCTCACTTTGGTGAGTCCTTGTTTTCGGCCTAGATGGGTCGTTGCCGTGACGGGGGGGGGGGGGGGGGGGGAGGGGGATGGTATGATGGAGGCTCTGTCATATGGTTGATGTCTTTCACGATTGGGTAGCGGGCCTGCATGGTCTCTTCTGTTGTCATTTATCCGGTCTTTCCTTATTCCATTTGCGCTGAGCTCAACCGTTGAGTTGGCCCGTTGAAGTCGTCCTTGTCAGCTCGTACTTCGGCTTAGCAATTTTCTGGTCGCCCTTGAACCACTCATGTTTAACCCGTTCTCGAAAGCTGATATGGCCATTCCTTCTGATGCATTTGGTAAGGTCATCCTCACACGGTTGAATCGAGCGAGGCAATCTCGTAGTCCTTCACTGGGTGACTGTTTAATGGCAAATATGTCATTCACCCTCGCCTCTGCTTTTTTAGCCCCGACATCGGTAGTTACAAACTTGTCAGCCATTTCATCGAACGTCTCTTTGGAGCGCACGTGTAGCTGCGAATACCAAGTTAGTGCTCCCCCGATAAGGGTTTCACCAAACGTTTTCAGCAATAAGGAAGATACTTGTTCTTTGGCGAGGTCGTTGCCGTTTACTGCGGTGACATAGTGGGTCACATGATCCTCAAGATTCGTCGCACTGTCGTATATTTTCAGGTACGACGGAATTTTGAAGGTTTTAGGTATGGCGTGTGGTGCAGCTTCGTCACTGTATGGCTGCTCAACGAACTGGTCGGCGTCCTTTTTTGGTAAGATTTTTGGGGCGCCTGGTATTTTGTCTACTCTTTCTTGATGCTCTTTTATTTGTTCATGGAGCATCTTATTCTCGTTCTCCATCTCCCCCATATTCCTCAAAATGGCTGTGAGGGTGTCGTCACCTGCATTATTAACGTTGTGAGTAATACCTGTTACAGGAGGAGGGCCGTGCTGCTCGTCTGTGATTGGTGCGACGCAAACTCTCGCATCTTCTCTATTCGTCCTTTGGGTGGGTTTGCCGAGGATGCGCGTTAGTGTGTTTGTCAACCACGCCTCGAGCAGCTTTTTCACCGCTGGTGGTTCCTCTTCCGTTGTGGACGTAGAGGCCCCTTTACCGTGTGGGGTTGTGATGCTGCCGTGAGGGGGGTGAACCACTCCGCTTGGGGGAGGCGTTCGATGTCACATCCTTAACATTTGTTTCAGTGACCTTGTTGATGATGTTTAAGAGGTTGGTAGTAACACTGGATACTGCCTTCATCCTTTCTTCTCCATTACCTGCCATGTTAAACTATGCCCGCAAGAAATTAAAAGACAAGATTTTGCGTTGTTTGCTTTTAGATCTGAAAGGAACTAAGACTTTGACTACGAAATTCCCACAGACGGCGCCAAATTGTTTGACCAAAAAATGATATTATTTGGTTAACTAATTAATCAGTTATTAAAAGAGGTTAATCCTAGTTAAAGTTGATGACGATAGATCCTAGATTAATGACATGAAGGAAGTGAACAGTGGAGAGACCGATTTAATGTGCTAGTAATAAATGCGTCAAATACAATAATATGCGAGAGGTGTCAAGTATTAAATAACAATAAATGGCACTAAATGTAAATAAGGGGGAAGATTCACCCAATATTGAATGAGGTGAGTGATTCCTTCCTCTGACAGTGATGAATGACAAGAATATAAGAGAATATTGGATATTTTCTCGGATCTTGTGGAAGTGACAATAGATAATCCAAAAAGGTCGAATCTTTTCAGAAAGTTATTCTTTGTATTTATCTAGAGAGCTTACTTTTCGAAAGAGTTCTTATCATATCTCCTATTACATGTTTTTTGCCTTATCTCTCATACTATTTATAGGGGATATTCTCAAAGAACCCTAAAAAATACAGACAGAGAGAATATTCAATAGAATATTCCCTCCGAAGATTTCAATACAAAACTAGCCGTTACTTCTATTTATGTTGCTCGTCCTCGACCGTGATAGACCACTCGACGGCTCGTTTTGTTGATCACTGGTCGATCTCGACCAAACTAGACCCTCTGATTTGCAAATCACGCATAATTCTGATTTTAACCCATACAAAAATGGTCTGCAATTTTGCCATTTAGTCTCATATTATGGTGATCGGATGAATGTTGTGGACTTGAAATTATTAGGAAAAAGGGTACTAGGCAAAAGAAGGTAAAACTTTTTCATTAAGCCACTAGAACTTTTTTCAGAAAAACTGATTCGTCATTTTATGTAGGTTATTAGTCGATTAGGTGAGGGGGAAGTGTGAGAGGATAGATGACATGGAAAAACTAACTAATAGCTTAAGCTTTTTATAAAAAAGAAAACTTGATTGTATTTTGTAAGAAAAGAGAAAGGAAAAAAACATACCATGATAATTAATTAAAGAGTTAATACCCTAAAACCCTTTTAAACTATTATATTTTTGTCAGTTTTCTATTTAAATTATCTGGTGTCCCCAAAACCCCCTGAACTATATTGCCGCTCGTATTAAAAACCCCTCGTCGTTGACCTAACATAACATGTGTAGATACTCTCTTAGAAGCGTGGTAGCTGAAAAAATCATTAAAATAGCCCACCTAACAGAAAATAATGGCTAACTAACCTAACCCTCTTTCAAATTTATTTTTTTAAATAAATATTCTCCTTATTTTGGTTATATCCATCTTTCTTCCTTATTTTTTCACCTTTGTTCTTTGTTTTTCACATTCTTCTTCATATTTTAACCTTTTTTCTTCAGTTCTCCGTTCCTTTGAAAAAATTTCTTCTTCTCTAGTTTTTTCCTCTGAAATTATTTATTCTTTTTCTTGTTTTAGTCCTCTTTCATGTCTTACACATATTGTTTAAAGAATACCAATTTAAATCTTCTTATTAAACTCAACACCTTGTAAAGAACAGAGTTGAATCTCTTGAACCTTCTTTATGTAATCTGGAATTAGAGAATATAATTGTTGGACAATTAATTTTTTATTTGTGAAATTTTATTTTTGTTGTAATACAAGATGACTTTTAAGAAATACAACACTATATGCCTTTTTATGTTTTAACTGTGCTACAAATTGAATATAAATAAGGACTTATCAATTGGAGTCTAGCATAAAGCACAATCACAATTAAACCTAAAATTAACACATTACATTAGATATTATTTTGGCCAAAATTCTTAGAATCAATCAATCATTGGAGAGTAATACATCATGAGTAAACTATGTAAACACATTTGTACAAACTATAAGTTAATATAGTTAGATAGACGTAGCTTTAAAAGTCCAACATGTGGTTAATGTATAAGGGGATATTAAGGGGGGTTTTGGGGGCACCGGATAGTTTAAGTAGGTAACTAACAAAAAAAGTGATAGCTTAAGGCGGGTTTTAGCGTGAGTTAAATAGCCACGTGTAGTGCTACATGACGCGTTTTTTAGACAATCAGGAGCGTGTACTAGACGCACCTCTAAAAATGCAATGAGAGATTTTTAATATAAAGGACAATATAATTCAGGGGGATTTTGGGGACACCGAGTAGTTTAAGTAGAATCTGACAAAAACTCGATAGTTTTAGGGGATTTAGGGTATTATCTCTTAATTAAATTTAATTAAATATACTATGTCCAAAAAAGATGCGGGCAGGCGACAGCACAAGGAAACGAGAAAGCAAAAAAAGTATAGAGACATTAATTAATTCCTTGTCCCGCCAACCAGTCTCTTCATTCGGCAGCTTCTAACGTCAAGATCAAAGCTTGCCCATTTACAGAAATTTAAAATGGCCGAAACACAACAGATTACAAGCATTTTCCTCACTCAACACCTCAAACATCTGCAGCCTCAATACTCATTCTTGTTGACACCATCAACAATCCACACATGGACACGGTTACTGCTTCTTCAACATCAACAAAATTTAGGTTCAGGGATCACAGTCAAGCTATCCCCGCCGATCATGATTATTCAACCGATGCTCATTCCAGCACTGACTCTTCATCTGTTTCCAGCGAATTTGATTCTTATCCTGAGCTCCACTCCATGACTGCTAAGGTCTGTCTTATGCTTATTTACTCAGGAAACAGTGTTTAGAAAATATTTATACTATGTTGTAGCAACTAGGATGTTAATATTTATACTATCAGTATAATTTAAAATGTTATAGCACACTAGCTACGATGTTACATCTCTTAACTCTTATTTTTCAGGTTAATGGTTCAACTTAATTATTATGAGTAATTAATATAGTTTTTTTTAGTGACATAACAGTGTAAAGTCAAACGCATATGCTTAAGGATTAACATTATATACATAATGGATTACAATATTTCTACACAATCTGTGAAATGTAACCGGTTATAACAGATAACTATTTCTCTATATTTCTATTTAGAAGAGTTACATGTTATGTGGATCACCTTAACTTGATGACAGTGCAAATTTATATATTGTCAGTGCACAAAAGTTAAACTCTTTACTTATTAAATGTGTGTCCTTTACATTGGGAGGGGTCTTATTCTTTAAAAATATTATGTGTCATGGAATATTTTTTTATCCTTATGCGCAATGCTTCAAGCACGTGGAAATCCATTTAACTATGAAAGGTGACAATGAGACTTGAAAGCTACACTTCCTGGTTGTGGTATTCATGGTATTCAGTTGAGATGTTTGAATCATTTCATCTAAAAGCTTAAATTGTTTGAGATACTTTTATTTACTTGGTTATCTTTAACTCAACCATCTTATGGAAATGTACAATCTTCCTTTTTTCCCCTCCAATTATGTGTAATCACTTGGTACTCCTTGTTGCTGATAAATTCTGTCTAATGATGTCTAATTTTGCAGGGCATTACTCATCTTTGTTCAGAACTCCTTGAGTTGAAAAGAGAGTCTGAGGAAGATTTTCAGAAAATTGTCTTTACCAATTATTCAGCATTTATAGGGTTAGTTATTAGCTCTATGAGGGTTGATGAATTTCAGTGACTTCTGCTGCTAGCTGACAGTGTCTTTCTTAGCAGGATATTTGAAGGGACTAAAAATCTAGAGAGTGACTTATTGCAACTGAAGTACCAGGTTTCAAAGCAGAAAAGGCTCATAAAAGACCTCGCAAATCGCGATTTTCTAAAGTTTCTTGCAGAGGAGACGATAGAATCAAAGCTCGAAGAAAGCTTACCAGATGACACATCTTTGTCCAGCATTATTGCTGCTCACACCAAAGAGGTCTCTGAAATATTGGATGATCTTCTTTCAGAACAGCGATTGGATGAAGCTATTTCTTTCTTGGAAAAGGAAGCTGAGTTCTTCAAAGATTTCAAGTTGGCAGAGACTACACCGGATGAACTCCTGGGCTATAACTCTAAAATATCAGAGAAGAGGTCTATGATTGCAGATCAGTTGACACTGGTTGCTAAAAATCCTAGAGTTTCTGCACCTGAACTGCAGAAAGCATTGGTTGGGCTCCGAAAAATTGGTGACAGTAATCTTGCAACTCAATTATTGCTTAAATATTATCATTCACGTATTGCATCTAGCACACATGATTTGTTTTTCTCAAAGGCATATCCACATGGACTATATCTTGGAGATGTCTCGAAGTTTTTGTTTTCCATGATCTCCCAAGCAGCTAAAAGTTTCACTCTCTTGCATGAGAATTCTTCTTACGAATCAGAATTACATCGCTGGGTGATGGAACAAACTGCGACTTTTGCTGTGTATTTCAATACTTATGTTATATCCATGGTAGAGCCAAGTAGTGGCCTATCGACAGCAGTGGAAGTTATGCAATCCACAATGTCTTATTGCTCTTTGTTAGAGGCACAGGGAATTGAATTACGATCATCTTTGATCGAGCATATCCGTCCCAGTATACAAGAAGTTTTACAGATCCATATAGAACACTATAAGAAAGTGATTGGTATCATTACCTCATCTGATACTTGGTTTCTTGGAAGGTATCGAGTATCAGGAATTCTATCGCCTGATAGTTATTCCGCTAACAGTGGCCAGCTATCGGAGTATTGTCTGCTTGCAAACAGTGGTCGGAAGTTCATAATACTATGTCAGGTTTTTCCTATTTCTACCTATGATGCATATATTAGCATATAAGGTATTGGAATAGTTCAAGTGAGTTGAGAAAGAGCTAGGGTGCTAGCAGTATAAAAAATCTGGTTAATAATCGCTTATATTGCTCCTCTACGTCAATCATTTTTAAGACTAAATTGAAGCCATATCTATAGCTACAATTCATTTTACTTGTTTGCACTACTAGATTGCGTCCCGTCATCACTTGCTTGGGAGGAAAACAACATCTTTAATTGTTTATCTTAGAGTTGCCTGATTATATGTTTATTTCCTACTCAAACTGCCGACAGTTTTTAAGTAATTAAGATGTAAAGCAAGAAGCTAATGGCCCTTTGTAATATTTTGTAGGCTATACTTGAAGAAGTTTCTCCCCTAATCGAACTGCATATTGAAGGCTCACTTCTGAGAGGGCTTTTGGATCTTTTTACAGAGTACACTACTATTCTCGAAAGTGCACTAACCAATCAGACAGAAAGTGAGGGAGTTGATTCAAGAATCAATATTGCAGATTCAGTAGAACAACAAATTTCCCTTATCGCTAACTTATCAATAATAGCACAAATATTCTCCAGCATGATTAGGAGGGCTTTCAATGACACCTACCACTTGCAGTTTGAGATTGATGATTATGAGCTCTTCATTCATGAAAACTGTGAGCGACTAAGATCTCAATTCTGCAAGCAATTAATTCTTAAATCCTTGCCACTTGAAAGTGATTATAGATGTAATCCTTCTCCAGCATGTTGCACTGATCTAGAGCCCTCTTCCTCTTACCAGGTATGCCATTTAGAACAGAAGTATTAACACAGTTATGATAGATGTCTTATTTAAATCTTTTCACCACAAGAAGGTGGAGCCGCTTGTTGGATAATATAATGATAAAAGCATATTATTTGTCCAATTTTTATGGATTAAAACTTCTTTGTTTGGGACATCAAACTACCAGGAATTGTATTTCGCGCTAAGGAATCTAAAAGAGCACGCTGAGGACACTCTTATCAAAATGATTTGGTTAAAGGATCTATTAAGTGAGCTGATGGAGATGATGTTTGAGATGATTTTGGATAAAGAAGATATTTCCAATATCACTAAAGAGCATTTGCCAAATGAAAGTTGTGACAAGTTTGTACAGGTATCTGCATTTTCTGTCTCTAGAATAAGCTTTGATTCCACAACTCTTGCTCTGACTTTTCTAATTCACAGTCAAATTTCTTCTGGTGGTCAGTCTGCAACCAAGAAAGATTTCCAATGAATGAATTCAAATTTAGATACAAAATTGACGTTATACCGACAGAATAATTGTAAATAGGAAAACAAATATAGAGGAATAGGTGAATGCAGTGGTCATATTCTGTTGAAAATAAGAGAAGAATTTAGTTTCTGTTTGTGGAGAGATCATGTGATAGATGGATTGATCTGCTTTCATTCTTCATCTTCTTCTTTCAAAGCTTTTGAGTGAATACTCATTTTGTATGTTAAACAGCTTACACTTGACATCCACTTTCTCCTTGAAATTGCTAAATGGGGAGGATACTTGTCTGATACCGTCATGAATGCCTATTCGGATTATGAATCTCATACAAAATCTGCATTCCTCTCTGCTGGGATGGATTCTGAAAGGTAACTTTTCTTTCATGATGGCGATCAAAAACTTTCATCTCTCATGGACGGAATATTTGTTGAGTTTAGCTTCTAGACACGGACAATGCAGAATTTTTTTCACATAAACAGGTCAACTAAAAGTTGAGTACAGGTAACTTCCATAATAAGTGAAATTAGTATCCTGGAAAATAAGGTGACCGTAACCTGGTGTAATAGGTTAAATTACACTATTAGTGTAAAAATTCTTTATTTAGATTCTGTTGGCTGGTTGGTCCAGTTTGGGAAAAGAGCAAGAAAAGTTAGACTTCCTTTCAAAGTTTTCAGTTTTTCAGCATATTGCCTTGTTATCTTCCAGGCACATGAGCTATATTGGTTGGGTGACAAGGACTGCTATTGAAACACTAGAGAAGCTGCATGAACTTGATAAAAGGGAAATGCTTAGCACTGAGATTATTGATGCTACTGAAGAAGAAACAAATGAATCTAGTTTACACAACTCTACTGAATCACTTGGGAGCAACGATGCTACTGACTCGGTAGAGGTATAAACACCCCTGGATGCACCAGAGGTTACATCTGATACCAAGATTCTGGAAACATGTGTTGTACCTAAGGAAGGTGATGAAGAAGAAAATGGCCTTCATCATAGTAATATTGCAAATTTCGTTGCTGAGACAGAAAGGGACTTCTGTTGAAGTTGAAGGAAATGAAAGCAAGCCATTATCTCTTCTTCTAGAGGCAACTGCAAATGTCATTAACTGATATGGAAAAGGTTCCATGTCAATTGTCATGCACAAGAAGAGCAACCTACAGTATAATCTGGTGATAGGGGTCCACTTGGAAAGAGATTTATAGATACACTCCCAACATATGGAAAAGGTTCCATGGCTCCGCGCACAAGACAAACAACCCACATTTTCTCCCGTAGGTGTGCTTGTTGTTATTTTCTTTTAATTATGGACGTATCTGATGTAAACAAATTGATTCTACTTAAAATTACATTGAATAGTTATACTGGGTAGCTATAATGCTATGGTCGTACTTGACAACCAAAGGTAAAACAACACATGCAACATTTGTTCATTCGGTAAGACTTGTGAACAATTTAACAAGACACGTAGAATGAAGATAGTGCCAATTTATGTCCGTTTGGTAAAATTTGCCAATACTTGAACAACACAGGAAATATTTGCCCATTCGACAAGACTTGTGAACAATTTAACAAGATAGGTAGAACGAAAATGGTACCAATTGTGCCCGTCTAGCAAAACTTGAGAATAATTGAACAACACCTGAAAGATTTGTCCATCAGATGACTTGTGAATAATTTGACAAGATAGGTAGAATGAAGATAATACTAAGTTATGTCCGTCCAATAAATTTTTTGAATAATTAAATGACACAGGCATGATTTGCCATCCGACAAGACTTCTGAACAATTTAAAAGATATATTGAGTGAAGATAATACAAAAGTTATGTTCGCCGATATAATTTGTGAACAAGGCAAGATTCCCGTATCCATAAAAATATGCGAACAATTTTACAATAAATGCGGAATGAAGATACCACCATAGCAGGGCGAAGCTATGTTGGGTCAAGGGTGGTCAACGGACCACTCTTCGCCGAAAAATTATGCTACGTATAACGTAAAATATTACTTGTTATTGATTAAAAATAGCCTTTGAACACCTTGCATGACCCACTGACAAAGGAGTGTTCAAATTTGAAGACCCTTATTGGACTTTCTGACTTCGCTACTGCACTATAGTTACGTCCCTGTCTGGCATAATTTTGAACAACTGAACAAGCATAATTTTTCCATGGTGTGTAGCGTAAAGGCTGTTTTTGCAAATCTTTCTTAAACGTGGATAAAATATAATAGTGGATTCAAATGGTAAAAATGACACCAAATAGCCACTTTGGGTGGCAAAATAGCACGGGCTACCCAGTTTTCGGACTAGTCATTCACAAATAGCCAGCGTTTGCCAAGTCATTGAAAAATAGCTACTATTTTGCTACAACAGAGCCCGGTTCGGCATAATATACAGGAGTTCGATGCACCTGTGTACGAACTTCCAGCATATTATGCTGGAACTCCAACATGCGGAAAGTTCCAGCATAATATACTAGAGATTCGAGCACGTGTGTATGAACTTCCAGCATATTATACTGGACCGATATACTTTGTTGGAACTCCTGTATATTATGCTGGAGTTCTAGTATACTTATGTTGAGCTCCATTATATTATGCTGAAGTTCCAGTATACTTATGCTGGAACTCTAGTATAATATTATCGAGTTCCAGTATACTTATGCTGGAACTCCATTATAATATACTGGAGTATTTCCGGATTTTGAACATTGTTTTTGTTTAGATTTATCTTTACATTAAATGTGGCTAAATTTCGATTACTTTTGAAAGTATGACTATTTTTGAATGACCACTTATAAATCTGGCTATTTTGAATTTCTCCCGCTTTGAGTACCCTTATTTTAAACATATCCAATTTTTATAAACTATGTAACATTTCTCCTTTTTGGCAAACTTCAAGCACTCTTATCAAAACCTTCAGGTCAGTTTCAGACCGTTGTGTCTGAAGTAGAGGTGACAAATGGACGGGTTGAGCTGAATTTGGGCGGGTCAAGATGAGTTAGGTGAATAAATGGGTCATTGTCCAACCCAACCCAAAGTGTACTTGGACTAAGATGAGCTAAACAATGGGTCATAGCTCAACCCGCCCAGCTCGACCCATATTTCAGAACCATGCTCATCTTGCATAAAAGCCTATAACCTTAAAATATGTAAGTTGAAAAATATTTTACGGGTGGGGTTGGGGTGGGTGGGTGGTGCAAAACAAAAAAACAAAAAATTAAAAAACACAAAAAGAAAGTTGAGGGGTTTAGCACGGGGTGGATGGATGGCGTAGAAAAACGAATAAACAGAAAATTGAAAATATAAAAAAAAAAGTAAATTTTTTTTAGGGGGATGGGGGTGGGGTGCAGAAAAACAAAAAACAGAAAATAGAAAATACAAAAAAGAAAGTTGTTACAAATAGAATTCTATCTAAGGTGAATGTCTATATTTTAGAGATATCTTAGGAATTTTACTTGGTGGCTAAGTCACTCTTTCCCTATAAATAGAGGGGTCAAATTTCATTGTAATTCATCCCAAAATTCAATAATAATTCTCTCTCTCTCTCTCTCTCTCTTTTTCTGCAATATTGTTCTTCTGCTTTTATTGTTTCATAACACCTTATCAGCCCGAGACTCTAACAAATTGAGTAGAAGTTTTGGGATTGAGCATAATGATTGTCAATTGTTCCATGAACTTCCTTCGTGATTAAATTCTTGATTTAAGGTTAGTATTTTACTTTATTTTTCTCTTTTAAATTCTTGAAATTCTATAATTTGATTTTAAATACAAGCAAAGACAATAAACTTTGATTATAACTCTTATAGAGTTTGCAAGAAATTATAACCACCCGAAGTGGTAAAATTTTTATGCCTTGCCATGATCAAATTCATGTATGATTGTGGGCAAAGAAGTGGAAACTCGTCCCATCGAATTTGCTTCATTCTCATTCCCTTTAAGAGAATGTGATAGCAATATGTGATAAGTCTGAAAGAAGACAAATTATTACCACGAAGGTATCAATGGATGTAGACGTGACAATAGACGAAATTATAATCGTCATATTTGTGATAATGAGAATAATAAGAATTCTCAAAATAATCTTTCACTCTTTGAAAGTAATATTTGTCATCGATTTGACATGAGATTTTGTAAAGTACATATAGATGATTATGGTCCATTCATGATGAATGTGACAACATCTGATTTATGAATACATATTCATTCTTGGAAGAATATGAACGTGCTAGTGGTAGTGAATATACTACACTCACCTCTAAAAGGAGGTTTGAGATGATATAAGAAAATAATGTCATTATTATGGCATGAATGATCATTGGTCATGTACCTATTGTACGCCAAAATATTCTGGCAATGTGATTACTAAAGGATAACACTAAGGCAAGAAACAGATCTTGCATATAATTTTGACAATGACCATAATTTATAACTTTCTCCTTGAAGGTGATATTCACTACATGGATGTTGATGAATATGTGGTAGTACTAAATCAATTGAGAGCTATGGAAGAGCCAATTATTATTGTTTTGGAGGATTACAATTGATTATCATGACATTTTATTATGTTGTAGTAAATCTCAAAGAAACTTATTGAGTTTCTAAAGTATTCGCGAACGCGATTGGTTATACTGAGATTATAAATAAAGGAAAAGATTTAATATCTTCTATTACTATAACTTGCAGCGGGGTAATATGTATGTGAAAAGTTACCCGCTTTATTCTCCAGTTTGTACTACACAAATAAAAAAATACCACAATAAAGTGGATGTTTATTGATATAAAAACACATATCATAATAAACTTGGATTTTATTGATAATTGCACAAGTCATGGTGTAAACCTGAACTTTAATAATTGGTTTAGCCATATCAATTTAAGTATGATGTGTAAAAATAAAAGAGAATTCACATGGATAAATATTAAAGAACAAGAAAGTTCTTTACGAATTCTCTTATTTTGCTTGTTCTCATTAATTAATAGACCAACTAAAAATTGGGATTGAATCCCATGAATGCTGGAAATATCAAAGGTGAATATGGGCTCATTCACCTGCCATGTATACCACATACGATGCATCTATGAGTTGGTTACATGTGCGATTATTATTAACGTGCAACTGGTGTTTGCGAGGTAACTTGCTCAATAATTTAATTTAGAGCATAATTTCCAGATTGTCTATTCAGGACAATTCATCTTGATAAATTAGTTTACATCACAATTGGTTTAGCAAAATGATTTATTGAGTGCCTCCACTTAATAGCTAACTTATTGCTTATGAGAACAAAGTTATTTATACCAGTTTGATATATGTTATACACGAAAGTGTATTACATTCTCCCCTCACAAGTGGTTCAGGGTCAGGAACCAAATAATTTCATCTTATTATTATTGATGTGCGGTGTATATTTTGATTAACACCATAATGCACAAAGATGGGTTCCCAAAATTGAGGAAGAAAGCTAGTTTTTCTAACATGAGGGGGAGAAATGATAAACAGTTGAGAAAAAGTTACGTGAAAAGAATTATCATTTGTACATATAGATCCTCGAATAAGATAATATGGACTTGAAGTTCATAAAAAGATAATTCATTTGCAATATATTGCAAAGCATGCCAGACACATTTGCTGACCCCAAAGAAAGTAACTATATTCTCATTGCAAATTCTCTTATTAAGTCCTAGAAGGACAAAGTCTATGGGACGCTTAAAACGTATAGACAAAACGATTCAAATAAACTTTCTTAATAAAGAAAATGAGCAAATGATCAAAATAAAGGAGGCAAGTGATCTAGAAGATCACATGACATAACACTTCATAAAATCTCCGGAGAGATTCAGGTACCTGAATATATTAATGAAGAGATCTCTATGTTATGTCTTTATGAGAAAAAAAATATTGGAACCGATATAAAATATTCGTCTACGACATCTATCATAGCGCTAAATATTGATGAGGATATTAAGTCTATCGAATACAGACACAAAAATATTGGCCAAATGGAAGAGACATAATTCGAAGAATTGGTTTCATATGAAATACATGTAATTTTGGACATGTAGTTCAAACAATTGAAAATATAAAGTCAATAATATGCGCAATCTGTTTTTGATATCTTATTTCTCTAGCATGACATGAAAACTTGATATGCATCTAATTAAAGTCTATTATATGACTTATATGACAATCCTTGAAGGATTTAAATCGCTTAAAGCATATACAATTTTTGGTCATGAAGTACCACATTATAAGTGCTATTTGTGCACATATGTATCTTGCTATAACTATAAGCATAATAATATAATAGCGAGGATTTTCAAGGTGCAACATATTCATTGGAGTTAATATGGCTATTTTATTCATCAAATCTCTGCTCACGTCAACCTTCAAGAAGCTAGTGCATAAGATTGGAATGCCAAGGCTCGAGGATGTGAATTGATTCTCTCATCAGGGGGAGTTAATACGCGTTGTACTCTTTTTCACTTACAAGGTTTTGTCCCACTGGATTTTCCTTGCAAGGTTTTTAATGAGGCAACCAAAAGACGCATTATGTGTACTCTTTTTCCTTTTCTATAATTTTTTCCCCATTGGATTTTATTTAGTTAAGGTTTTAACGAGATACATTATATGTTGAATAGACATTCAAGGGGGGTGTTAAAAATAGAATTCTATCTAAGGTGAATGTCTATATTTTAGAGATATTTTAGAGATTTTACTTGGTGGCTAAGTCACTCTTTCCCTATAAATAGAGGGGTCCTTATTTCATTGTAATTCATCCCAAAATTCAATAAGAATTCTCTCTCTCTCTCTCTCTCTCTTTTTCTGCAAGTTCTTCTGCTTTTATTGTTTCACAACAAAAGTAAAACTGTGGCAACTAAGTAAATTTCTAGATAAGTTGGGTTGAGATCCCTGAGTTTCATGGGTTGTATTTGGGCTGCTTAATGGGTCAGAATGACCTATAAAAAAAAGAGAAATTTTCACAAATCACTATTGTTTAGTGTTTATTAGCTTGTTGTAGCTACCATTTACTATATTACTTCCTATAACTATGTTTTCAATTTTTTTTATAGTGTATTCGATGAATTTAAGCTACTATATTCATGAATACAATAACATTTCTCAGTGTGAAACAAGGGATTACAGCTAGACAGATTATTGTATTCGACTGTATTCACGGATTACAACTAGGCAGATTATTGTATTCGACTGTATTCACGATATGTATTTGTGAATACAACAACGTAAATAACGCAATTCATGGTCTATTCAACTGTTTTCAATGGAAAGAGAATCAATTAACATAATATACTCCTAATATAACTCAACTAACTCAATTACATGACCCATAATCTGTTTTTGACGCGAATAATCTGAATATTTTACCCAGATGATAAATACATCAAGACAGAGCAATCGGCAAGTTTCTAATCCTTCGCTTTTCTTTTGATATCATTCGTGGGTGTTTCTGTTTTCAACCAAGATTCATCTATAGTGCAAAAATATATGAATACATACAACAAATACATTTGAATACATATATATATACACATAAATTATATTAATTAAGAAAACATACGTATAAATTCATGGAATACAACGAGACAGTGAATACAATAAAATACATGGAAATACATCGAGATACATTGAAATACAATGAAAAAGAAGACGATGAATACAATGAAATACATGGAAATACAGTGAGATACATTGAAATACACTTAAAAAAAAGGTAACAGAATCTTCAAGTTGCTAAGCCCCAAACTTCAGACGACCTATTTTTCGCCAACGGTTTTCCGACGACCCATCGGATTCCGACCATGATTCCATCAGTAGCGATGAGAGAGAGAGAGAGAAGAAGAAAACGAAAAAGATCGCTGAAGAAGAAATTGCTAAGTTTTTCACCGATGATTTTTCGACGACCCATCGGATTTCGACCATGATTCCATCAGCAGCAATGAGAGAAAGAAGAAGAAAACGAGAAAGATCGTTGAAGAAGAAATTGCTAAGTTTTTTGCTAAGAAAGCCATGAAAGTTGCCAAGAAGTTAAGTCCCAGAAAATTCCTGTTGACTACTCGGAAGAACGATGACGGAGGAACTGATGAGAGAGAATCCATGAGTTTGTATTCACGGAGAAAACTGACATTGAGAGAGAGGGTGGAGAAAGAGAGGGCAGCGTATTTTATGAGAGAGAGGGCAACGTATTTTATGGCTTAAGGGTAGGAGGTGACCATGAATAGATATTTGGCTATAAAAATCAAAATGTAGCTATGAAATAAATTTTTTAAAAATGGTATTTATTTAAATAAATAAGGTATCAACCTTGCTATAGCTGACAAAAATTCCAAAAAATAATGGGTTAACTTGCGCTCAGTCCAAATTAACCCATGAGTTAAAATGGCCCAAATTGCACGGGGCGCCCTATTTGGTCGCCCCCATTTAACCTATACCCATTTTTTAAAAAAACTTTTAACTTGTACCCACTTTTTAAATAACTTCAGCCCCTTTCTCCTACCCCTTCTCCTCCTTCTTCTTCTTCTTCTCTTCTTCTTCTTCTTCTTCTTCTTCTTCTTCTTCTTCTTTCTTCTGCTGCTGTTGTCTCTGACTCCAGTTCATCTCCAGAGTGCATCAATATAGATTTTCACCACCCACCAGTTGAATTTAAGTTGTCTGATGATAATGTGGAGCTTCTGTTTGAATATTTCGAACGTGAACAACCTCAAAATCGTAAACCTTTATTTGAAAAGTATGTGGTACTTATGTTGTCTCTTATCATTTTATAAGTAATGTTCAATTTTTCACTGTAAATTTTCATACAAGTAGTCATTACTCATATACCCAAAAATACTTCAGCTCTCGCCAGTTACAGCTAAAACTTCAGCTCTAGAGCTGAAGTTCGCCAGTTACAAAACAAAAACTTCAGCTCTAGAGATGAAGTTCGCCAATTACAAAACAAAAACTTCAGCTCTTCGCCAGTTACACAACAAAAACTTCAGCTAAAACTTCAGCTCTTGCCAGTTACAAAACAAAAACTTCAGCACACTTGCTACTTCAGGCCCGTCTACTAGAATGCTGAAGTTTTGCGTGATTGCCTTTGCTACTTCATCCCCGTATGCTGAAGTTATGCGCAAAAGCGGGTACACTTGCAATTCTTTTGCAAAGCGGGCACAAGTTAAAACGTGCCATAAGATATAAATGCCCCGTTAAAATACGTTAGTCCAACCCATTAATCTCTGAAAAAGTTGGACCGATTGGATGAGTTTGCTCTCAAATTGCCACCACTAGTACGAAGTAATGCTTTGACGGAAGCTTGGACTGATTGAACTGCATTCAACTCAGACCTAAGATATGAAGTTAAGATGAGGCAGAGCCTAACTTCAATTTGAAGTTGATATTAAGACTGGCTAAATTTTAAATAATTTATAAATATCAGCTATTTCTTAAAAGAAATAAGGGTCCTAAAAACGGCGCGGGAGACAATTCCTGGAAAATAATCAAGCGCCAACTTCCAACGCTGTACAAAGAATCTGCAAGTAGAACGATATTCACCGTCAAATTATCATCTGCCAGTAGAAATCATCAGATCCTGACCGTCCTACAACATTGACCCTAACGAGTATATGTAAAGGTACACTGCAAAATCCCCCCTTTGATTTCTCGTTTGTCCTTTCAGCTGACAATTTGCTTCTGTTCTGTAATTATGTTATAATATGGCAATTAACATGTAAATTTTTGTATGCTCAAGGTTGTAATATCGTCGGGGCATTTGTAGCTTGATTTCTTTTATTTTCTTGATTTTTGCTGTTGTTGCTTAGAAAATTTCTAGTGTCTATTGCAGACTAACACTAGTTGCTTGCTAACTAATGGTTTGTGATTCTTGGGTTGTGATAATTTTTAGTCCTTCTGTCCCATTTTATGTGTTATAGCGACTTCTAAAACTTGTGTTCTAAAACAAGCCATAGACATTTTTATGACTATACAACATCTCATTAAAGGTAAAATGGTAAGTTTCGGTTAAACTGGATATAAGAACTTGTTACTCCTTTTGGAACGAACTAAAAAGAAAATTGTTTGACCAAAAAATAATAATCCTTGGTGAAACTAATTAATAAGTTATTAAAACGGGCCAATCCTATTTAGAGCTAATAACTTCAGATCTGAGATGTATAACACGAACAATAATATAGTCGAATGAAAATGTTGATAATAAATGTGGTCGAGTGTAACAATATGTAAAAAGATCAAGCATTAAATAACATTAAATGTCAATAAATATAAATAGAGGGAAAGATTCACCCAATATTGAAGAGGGTGAAGGATTCCTTCCTCTGACAATGATGAATGACACGGGGGTGAGAGAATATTATACACTTTCTTGGATCTAATGGAAATGACAATAGAATAATTCACAAAAAGGTTGAATCTCTGCTAAAAGTAGTTCTTTGTATTTTCTATGAGAGCTTATTCTTTTACAAGTGTTCTTTATCATATGGAATATTTCATGCTTGTTTTCCCCTTCTTTCCTTACATATGGGATATTCCCAACAAACCGTAAAGTACAATTAGAGAGAATATTCAGCGGAATGTTTCTTCTAAAGATACCAGTACAAAACTAGCCGTTATTCTAAGCTAAACTACTCGACCTCGATGGTCGCTAGGCTGTTCGGTTCATGCAGTTACTGGTCGACCACGACCACACCACTCGTAATGGTTTGCGAGTCGCTCTTCACGTCCTTTTCTGCACGTCTCTATCCTCAATTTGATTTTGACCCATACAGAAAGTGTTCATGTAAAATGGAATAGAAGGAGTAAATGGCTTGTTAGATTAAACAAAGGATGGAAGTAAGTGTTAGTATTCAAGTGTTCTCTCCTATATATTTTCTTCTTTTTGATTATTTTAAGCACATGTGATCCTTGCATTTTCAGATTATAGAGAACATTACAGCAAAGAGATCAGTAGCGGACAATTCAAATCTGGTGGACGTCGAATGCGCTGCATGGTCGGGTGTGAAGATATTTTTCATGAAAGGGTTGTGAAGAGGCAAAAGAGACTAAGTTCTGGTTCGTCACAAATGAGCTTAGAAAGTTTTGGTCATATTCAACTAAGATGTCCTAGTTCTGAAATTGTTGCTAATTCTAACTGCAATATGGAGTATAAAAATAGTGAATCTCCTTCTGTTGCTCAGCCAAAATCAGTTTCAGATCAACATCCTCTGAAAGGAAGTGTTTGTGGTTTCTGTCATTCGCCTAAGACCACAAAGGTGAGTTTATCTGCGCTGTATATGATAGGAGAAACTTCGAACTATCAGCTGCGATTATTTTGTTATTTTTAGAAATTTTTAATACTCTCTTCCACTGCTATCATTTGGAAAATTATCCACTTATTTTGTGCTCCTCATCCTTTGCTCATGTACACACATGTTTATCTGGACATATTCTGCTACATTTAACCAATTCTTATTATTAATCTGTCCGGTCTTTGTTAAATATTTGCAGGGAACTGGACAGTTCTTGTACTATGCTAATGGAAAGGAAGTGGTGGAAAATGTCACTTCTCCTTCCAAAGTCATATGTGTGCACAGTAAATGCATTGAATGGTATGTGGATTTAATCATTTAGCTGTATATTCCAATATAATATCGTTTTATGATGGGGCAACTGATAAGGGAGAGCTTTAGGTATGTAGTTAAGTGGCAGCTGCTTTATCTTTATGCATGAGTTGTTTAGCTGTAGTAGATGGTTATGAACAATTGGCGCTGAAGAAAAAAAGGGAGCTTTTGGAACTTTAGCAACCTTTGACTTTAGCAATTGAATATTATAATCTGTTTTGCTTATGAAAGCTCTGCTCTTAGTGACTGTAGTCAAATTAGAATAATCCAGATAGGGCTTGAAATTATAGGGAGCCAACCAGGCAATGTCTGTAGGCTGTTTCCACTACAATACTTGTACATCCACTACTAAAGCATAATCTCGACTCTTATATTACATCATATTCTTATTGACCCTTTAGCATTCTGCAGTATTTCGTAAAACTGCACAATTGTTTAATAGTCGATATCACTTAGGTTTGATTTGGTACCTTTTCGGTACTTAATTTCATTGGTTACAGGACACCTCAAGTATTTTATGATGGAGATACTATAAAGAATTTGAAAAGTGAATTGGCAAGAGCTGCAAAACTCAAATGTCGTAGTTGTGGCATGAAAGGTGCAGCACTTGGCTGCTACGTAAAATCTTGCCGGAGGAGTTATCACGTGCCCTGTGCATTTGAAATCCAGGATTGTCGATGGGATATGGTAAGTAAATTCAGCTAGTTAATAAATTGATCAAATTGAGCACTGTAAAGTTTTTTTCTTCATGTTTTCCATAAAAGTCCACATCTATTTTAATTACAGGACAACTATCTCATGCTGTGCCCAATTCATAAATCTACTAAATTTCCAATTGAGAAGTCAAAGTCCAGGAAGCACGTTAGGAGGGAAGTGCATCTAGCAACTTCAGATATTCCTCCTCTGTAAGAAGAGTGTATATTCGCACTTATGTGCTGTTTTTTTACCTCCTATATTATAGGCGGTTGATGAGAATGAGAAAAACATCATTATAGGAACCTTAAAATCCGCATGTTATCATTTAAATTCAGTCACTCCTATCAAGCTCCTTGGTTTAAGGCTGATAAGTTTGAAATTGGTGATACCTTCCTAATACCGTCAATATTTTATGCTTATTCTCTAGATATGAGTCATGTAGACTACTATTTTCCCTACATAAATAGTTGTCTTGATATAGAGAAGTAGATGATGATTGAATTACAAAGGTTTTGGTGTCACTTGTCATAAACATGTTACGGATCTACACTTGTTGATAGTTGGAAAGTTGACGAGGTAAAGAACTGCTTGAATTGCTGGTATAATTAGGTTTCAGAATGCTTTTGCTAAGCAAGTGTATCTCATTTGATTGTCATGTGAGCTGAGGCCTGTTAGCATTATTATATCTAATAGGAGTATCTTTACATAGAGATGTACATAGGAGCTTTGCTTATTATTTTAAGTTATTGGTCCAATTATATTAGTCTTTGGAATTTACTTGGTAGTCTAATTGGGTTGATCCATTAATGTAAAATGGGGATACTTCTACTGAAGTAATATCCTTGTCAAGAAGTTGGCTATAGATTATCTGTTGGGATTAATTGGATGGGGATGCTCTGTTACAGGAAGGTAGCCACATTTCTTAATTGAAAAACGTCGTATTGATTCATGAAATACATAACAAACATGCTGTTTGTGTTGTCTTACATTTTGATTTTAATTCTTTACATAAATCAAAGGGCAATTTAGATATGTATATTCATTAGAATGTGCAGGATAGTTGTCCTCATCTGTATGCAATTCCATAACTATTTTTTTTTCCTTTTTGACCATTGTGCATGTAGAACCATTGAGCAATTGAGTTTTTGGCCAAGATCATCAGGTGGACCCAAAGAATGGGTTCTTTGTGGGTCTGCTCTATCCTCAGAAGAGAAGGTTGGTTTATCCTTTCTGCATTGACAATATGCTTTGCTAGTTCTATAATATGTCCCATGTATCTGTTTTAAGACTGTTTGATCAGTCTCACAATAATGAATGTTGTTACGAGTGACATGGTCCTTTTTATGGGCAAGCTTTGCCTCTGGCATATTTCAAGGCAGAAGCTGTTTGTTTATTTCAGCTTTCTCTGGTACACTAGAGGAGTCAACTTATTATGGTCATGCATAGATGGTTTAGCTAGGTGTCTGTCAACATTAGGTTGAATTGTCTCAGTCCTGGTTGATGCATGTCCTGGAAAAAGCAGTGTATGAAAGATCCGCTTTGGTGTCTTTACTTTTATTTATTTAAATTGTACAGTATTTGTACTCTGTCCCACGTCTGAGGTCAACCATTAGGTCCAACAGCCTTCGAAACTTGGGATAATGGCCCTTCTCCACTTAAATACCAGGCTTAGTTCACACGGTTCAGGGCACGAACTATGACTTAAGTCACAATTCCCTCAACCTTTGCCACTTGCACTTAAGTGTCCTTCTATTTTGAGAGAAACCTTTGAAGTAGAAAAATGGTAACTTCTTTCTGTTTGAGATTTGTTAGTTGAAATATTCTAACATAATTAATCCATCTTAGTGTATTTTTGATATTCTTGCAGTATATGTTGGTGACATTTGCTAATATGTGCGGTGCGACTGTGTGCAAGTTTTGGAAACCAAATGTCACACATGTTGTTGCAGCAACAGATGAAAAGGGTGCATGCACTAGAACATTTAAAGTTCTCATGGCAATTTTGAGTGGAAAATGGATCCTAACGATGGACTGTAAGAGCTTTTTCTTTTATCTAAAAGTATTTTGAAATAGAACGTTCATTTAGTTCTCCATGGAATGAGGGGGCATGTTGAATTGCCATAGAAGCAAGAAATGCAATAAGTAGAATGTGTGGTGACATAAGAAAAGTTTCTTTGGTGTTGAGGGGAGTGAAGTATGAGAGGAACACCTGGGTACATGTGTGACTTCTCCAAAGCCACTTGAGGGCATGGGCTTCCTTTAGAAATATTTTGCTTGGCCTTGGTCAATAGTTATTTAGTTGCCTAATGGAAAAGTATGATGATTTTATTTAAAACCTATCAATTAACTTGTTTGTTTGCAGGGGTAAAAGCTTGTATTGCAGCAAATAGTCCAATAAAGGAAGAACCTTATGAAATAAGTCTAGACAATCACGGCTGTTCTGGGGGCCCCAAAGCTGGAAGGCGCAGGGCCTCAACTAGTGTAAGTGTCCGGTAATTGCAAGATATTGAGAAACTAGTTTATTATATTCCTTGTGAATACGATTCACGGCTAAAGATCTTTTCTTTTTCTGGTTCCAAACTGATGTAGCACATGTTAAAAGCTTTTATGAACCATTCTTCCTTTATACTGCAGGCGCCAAAGCTTTTTGATGGTTTCAAGTTTTATTTCAGTGGGGATTTTGTGCCAACTTACACAGTTGACCTATTAGATCTAGTTGAGAAGGCTGGAGGCACTAGCATTCAGAGCAAGGAACAGTTGGTGGAACAGACTCATGCTGCACAGGAAACTCACCCACCTTATCTAGTTGTATACAACTGTGATCCTCCACAGGGTTGCACGTTTGAAGAAGAAAGCAATATTTTGCAGCAAAGATTAGCTGAAGCTGAGGATCTCGCCAAGCAAATTGGTTGTCAGGTCATTCAGCATACTTGGATTCTGGAGTGTGTTGCTGCATGTAAACTGGTACCTTTTTGCTGATGAGGGATTGTCGCGAGTAAAAGAAGTCCTACTGGATGACTTTATATCTGTGATAGATGAGGGCAAAGCATCTCTGATGTTTGTATGACGTTGTTGTACATTTTTCGTACCAGGGCAACCTAGTTGAATCTCAACGCCAGATGTCCTTCCAATATTGTGTATAGTATGCGAAAACAAAAATAAACTTTGATCTTATATGCTGAACATACTGAAAAGGAATCCCTTATGAAATAGAGCTATAACAGCCTTGGCTCTACCTGTAGTTTCGGAAATATGTAAGTTACACAAGTTTGTATTACACATTTCAGTAAAGTATTTAGCTGAAGGAGGTTTGCAAACTGGCTATTTAACCGGTGCCTTGTCTTCTTCAATTATCGGTTTGCTAAGTGAGGGTTGCATGGCCTCCTGCAACTCTTTGTTGGTTTTGTTGGTCTCGGTGTTATATACGAAGAATTTTGCTACAACCAGGAAGAAAAGAAAGTTGAGAAAGCTCAAGACAGCATAAAATGCATAATAATAGTCCAAATGAGAGATATTGAGGTTGTCCAAAATCCACCCATGGTGTCCATTTTTCTTGGTAACATCTGCCACAGTTGACAGCAGAAAGCTGCTGAGGAAGTAGCCAACACCCAAGCTTGTTGTAGCATATGCGGTCCCAAGGCTTTTCATGCTCTCTGGTGCTTGGTCATAGAAAAACTCAAGTTTTGCAACTTCCACAAAGTTATCAGCAACTCCCATCAAGGCAAACTGGGGAAGCAGAAAGAAAATAGATAGAGGAACAATCTGTTTTTTCCCAGTAATTCCATGTTCTCTAGCTACACTGAGCCTCTTCCTTTCAACGAACGAGGCAATGAGCATGACTACAATATGCAAGACGAGGCCAATCCCCAGTCTCTGCAACAACGTGATCCCCCTTGGGTTCTTTGTGTATTTTCGAAGAATGGGTACAATGACGCGGTCATAGACAACTAGGGTGATCAACATGGAGATTGTTATGAAGGCAGTAAGAGATGCTGGAGGAATTTCAAAATTCGGACCGATTCCTCTCTTCAAGGTTGTCCCTTGCTTAATGAAGAGGGTATGTGTCTGTGCTAGCATTGTGCTTGGTATGAACATTGCTATCAGTATTGGAAGCATTTTTATCATTTGCTTAGCTTCTTCAACTTGGGTTACTGGACAAAGTTTCCAGGGTGAACTAGGCCCTGTTTTCACTGCTGCTTTGTCAAGAGGTCTGCATTCAGCATGATCTCAATCACATAAAATCCAAGTAAAGAAATTAAAAACCAAGCATTAATATGGTCCTAATAAAATGATTAAATCAACAAATCCAAAGTTTAGCTTCTATACACCGACATTTTGTAAAAGAATTTTTATACTATCAGGTCACCTTAAAAGTAACTACCCGTAAACTCAAAAATAAAGCAAGTTATATGCTACAACAAGTTAAAGTACACTAAAGTGCAGCCCAGCGCATTAAGCTCGGGTCCAAGGAAGGGCCGGACCACATTAGGTCTATTGTACGCAACCTTGTCTTGTATTTATGCAAGAGGTTGTTTTTGTGGCTTTAACCCTTGATCTCCTGGCTACCGGCGGCTACTTTGACTAAGTGTAAACTGTATGTGTAAGTGAATTAAATATCATAAGATTTTCACCTTAGAGAAGTTGTATGATCAATTCTGAAGAGGCCTGCAGAAGTAGCATACTCTTCCAAGCTCAGCTCATGAAGCTCCTTTGGGTCATTAGGGACAGCAACCTTCCACTTCCTAGCCGCAGCAACAACAACTTGAGCAATCCTAGTGAATGGACTTCCTGAAGGAGTTTTATGCCTATAGTAACGAGTCCCTAACAAGAAAACCATTACTGAAAGAGCAAGTCCAGCAGTTGGAAGGCCATAACCAACACCCCATCCCACATTGTCTTGCAAGTAAACAAGGAAACTGTTGGAGAAGAGAGTTCCAAGAAAGATGCTAAACATCCACCAGTTGAAAAAGGAGAGCTTTTGAAACCTCTCTTTAGGTTCAAAATCATCGAACTGGTCTGCACCCATTGTTGAGATATTAGGCTTTGTTCCACCAGTTCCAATAGCAACTATGTACAAAGCACAATAGAAGATGCCAATTTGGAAAGCAGAAGCTCTTTTGGTGCAGTCTATGTCTTTGATTCCTTTGCCACAAGTTGGAGGTCTCAAGGCTTTCAATGAAACAGCCATTGTCAATAAGCACATTCCCTGTTGTTATGTGTGCCGTGCCAAAGAACAAGACACAGGGTTAATTAAGCAGGCAAAAGAGTGTATGATGTGAATGAAAAACTAGTAAATGTCATCGATCGAATTTGCCAATTATCACAAAAAAGTAAAACTATTTCTTGTCATGATATTAAGTAATTAAACTTTACCCACTATAATATATAGTAAACTCGCTAAACTTTACTTTCTACAATAGTATAATCACAAAATTATCGCAGTAAATAAAGTTCAATTACATAACAAGCAAATTTGTAACTTTACTGTTATAGTGAGTAAGTTTAATTTTACCGAGTATAATGTATCGAAAAATAATTTTATGACTTCACTATCATATATCTGAGTAAAATTCAATGACTACACGTGAAACTAACTCATGAAATACTAAAGGATTTAACGTTAATGGAATATCTTACAAGACTGCTGAGGACTTTAAGGAGATGTCCAGATTTCAACTTTCATCCAAAATGAGCTAAGTTGAACATAGTTCAACTTAGTTTTGCTGATGATCTCCTATTATTCTGCCGAGGTGATTATGTGTCTGTGAAGATGTTGTATCAGTGCTTTCTAGAGTTTTCACAAGCCTCAGGTTTAATTGCAAATACAGAGAAAAGCTCAATATATTTTGGTGGGGTTCGAGATGATATCCAACAGGAGATTTTAAAAATGTTGGGGTTCACCAAAGGGACACTCCCAGTGAGATATTTGGGAGTACCTTTGAGTACCAAAAGGATGACAATGTTACAGTATCAACTTTTACTTGAGAAGATGGTAGGGAGAATCAAGTCATGGACTGCTAAATTCTTAACGTATGCAGGAAGAGTACAACTTATTAAAAGTGTACTGTTTTCGATTCAAGTGTACTGGTCTCAAATCTTCTTACTACCTAAGAAGCTCATACAATTAATTGAGAGTATTTGCAGGAAATTCTTATGGACAGGAAATGTAGAGAATACAAAGAAGGCACTCATATCATGGGACAAATTGTGTTATCCAAAGGTAGCAGGAGGATTGAACTTGATGGATATAGGCACATGGAACAAAGCTGCAATGTGCAAATTATTAATGGAATTCGTGCAAAAAGAAGGACAAGCTATGGGTACAATGGATTCATGTTTACTACAAAAAATGCAATCCTGGCTGGGGGACTGAACCAAAGCAGGCTTCATGGGTGATCCAAAAAATTTTCAAAGCTAAGAAGTACTTTGAAGAAGCTGGCTACTCAGAAGAGGATGTACTCATAATGCAGAGCTTTAATGTGAAAGATATGTACCTGAAGAAAAGAGGAGAATACAGCAAAGTGACATGGCGAAAGATCATTTGGAATAATGCAGGCTTACCAAAATGGATATTTGTGGGTTATTTGGCAGCTCACAGAAGACTTCAAACGCGAGATAGATTGAAAAGTTGGGGCTGTATAGAAGATGAAACATGTCCATTGTGCAAGATAGAGGTAGAGACTATTGATCACTTATTCTTTGTATGTCCATTATTCTCAAGGAAAATATGGACTGCTATGCTAAGGTGGATTAAAGTGGTTAGACCAGTTATGGATTGGGAGCACGAGCTGCAATGGGCTGAGCAATACTGTCGTGGAAAGAGTGCAGCGGCTGAAATATATAAAATGGTGTTGATCGGAAGCATATACTACATTTGGCAAGAAAGGAACACACGGATTTTCAAAGAAGCTGAAAGTACTGCTGAAGCAATTACTAGGAGCTTAGTACAAGATATTCACGGCAGAGGAAGTATAAAGAAATGTCTGGGGAAAAAGTTGATAGAGTTGAATTCATATCCTATTTTTTAGATTAATGTATAGATGAGGATATAGAAAGCATAGAAAGAAGAAGTAGCTTAGTCTGGGATGTATGTCCAGAACAAGCCACATAAAAGCATTGTAAATTTGTTACTTGGTAATAAAAGTTTTAGTTACCAAAAAAGAAACAAAAAAAAAAAACGTTAATGTAAAGAAATTTCTACAGTATTATTGTTTCTAAAAATACGTTATCGCAAGTAATCTACCTTATGTTTTAAATACTTATGTCATCACTTTTTATGGATAGAGTAAACAATCTTTTACAGAAGATAAACTGAATTCAAAATTAAAAAGCAGTTAGTGGATTAGTTAATTACCAGAATGTAAATAGCAGAAGAGATGAGAAAAGTGGAGTAACGACCAAGATGAGCATCAGCAATGTAAGCACCAAGAATGGGAGTCAACCAAACAGTACCAACCCAATTGGTCACATTGTTTGAGGATTTCACAGTGCCTTCGTGCAGCTCATCTGTCAGATAGATCACCAGATTTGTTGCTATCCCGTAGAATGCCATCCTCTCAAATACTTCATATCCTGTCTCCATATTTTTCACTTAATTTGTATCAGAAATGCACAACGCAAGGTTTTCCAATATTCTAGCTAGTATACTACGTGCATGTCATGCAACTATATATTTTACTAGAATGACATAAGGATCACGAGTTTTCCAATAATCTAAGCACCAACTCTTTTGATTGTTGACACTTTACGCCTTTCAGGCTGTCATGAATCAAGAGATTTTCACTTAAATAAAGGTTGTCTAGATAGCTTGTGTTGAAATAAATAAGAACCATAATGTCTCAGAAATAAAAAACAAAAATCATAACCATGCATAAATTAAGCGGATGGATAAATTTCTGAGAATTTAAGTTAATTAAAGACTGTAGACAATTAAACATACCAACAATGAAATAGCAAGCTCTCCATCTGCCAGTTTTGGATCTGAGAACAGGTTTGCCTTTGAGGTCCACAGTCCCATCTTGTGTATAATCCTCACTCCCATTGGCAGCTCCCTTCTCTTCTAATGCACTCATAATAAACAAATTGAGTTTAGCTAGGGTTTTTGGGGTAATTGGGAGACTCTTTCTTATGAGTTATGAGAGTGCTACATATATTTCCAAGTTTACAATTTGTGCCAGCTTATATATATTGAAGTTTTCTATGCGTATCCTCATAATTCCAAATGTTGCTTTCACTTTAATTTGCGTTTAAAATATATATAGTAATAGCCTATAACTAAAGCAAAAGAGTTTTATATTCCAACTAATACTAATTTGGTTTTAATTGTCTTGTCCACACATATATATATATATATATATTGTTAATTGTTGGAAGGTGCAGCATCAATGTTATCGACTAATATGTAGTATTCTGAAGCCAGAAATAGGCATGTTCAAGAGAAGTTTACTTTTTCATATTAATATTCTTGCACACCTTAGGTTTGAGTATTTGTTTAAACTATATATCCTTCTTGTTCTACCTCTTCTTACTTAATAATTACTCCACCAATTATAATATTTGGAAAACAATAATCAATAAAGCCTTCTTGTTTGTCTAAAACATCAAATATTTTAAAACCAATTCGGACCAAATGTAGTGTAAAATATCATTATTTAGTTGATTAATATAATGAGTCTTGTCATGTATGTCAGCCTCATCGTCTTTTCATGTTGCATGGAAAATTTCGAAAGCTACAAAATGCAACAAAGTTAAAATTTGCCAGGAAACAAGACTCATTAATTTTATGAATATATTGGTTTAAAGTACTATTATAAACGTTGATATCAATGAAACAAAATGATACGAAAATCTTACTTAAAATAGAGTGCTAGTGACATATTTAGGAATTAGTCACACAACCCAATAACCTTGGAATTAGGACCATTTCCTTGAACAATAAAAAAACTGATGTCATTGTGAAGTAGAGGGCTTCGCCGGCTTGGATGTCAGTTTCACTAAATTTGACCACTAAATTAAGTGCTGGAAACTGCAATTTCTTAATATTGTCGTAGACGAAAAACACGCGCCCCATCTCGTGCTTTCTTTCTTAGTTCGAGTAATGAAATCTCTAATTGTGCAAATTAAAAAGAAATACGTATTACATTTGTTACTAATTGTAAATTTTATTCACAACGTAACATTCAAGCTGATCTTCCCTCCTATAACAGTGTAAACAATCTAGTATAATACTCCTAGTATGCAGGCAGGCTATTATAGCTATCAGAAAACTAATAAGTTGATGAGTACTAACAGGTCCAAGCAAGGCTAGAATGTACAGCTAGACCACAAGAATAACCAAAAGGTGCAATTTGGCAATTTCCTTTTAAGGCTAAGATTTCTTCATACGGTTATGGTTTTTTCAAGAAACGACTTTGCTTTCAGTTACATATTTAAACTATTCGTGTAATTTAACCGATACTTTTCAGGTTATCGTATCAGATTTACATGTTATTGTAGATTAACTTAACATGATACCGTAGAAATTGTTATTGCATATATAGAAGTTAAACACAAGTAAAAGGAACTCAGTTTTGTTCTACAATTATTGTGTATGATAACAGCAGGATTAATGGTTAGTCTTGACATATATGCTAGACCTTGACGGAAGTGAAATAAATTAGTGATCACTGAAGTTACTAGATCACCTAATTGTTTTACTTCTCATATGTGATTTGAAACTTATGGTTTATCAAATCAATGTTGAAAATCATCCTCTTCTTTTTCAAGTCATCTCGTTACTCCAAAAACATGCTTGTATAGTAAACAAGGACAAGACAACAAAAACTTTCAAGGGTATGCCTCTTGATCAAAGGGTAATAACACTAAGATTTGCTACTACTATCTACTTATTTATATATGTTGCCAAATCATGCACCATAATATATATGAAGGAATCTTCACTACATGTCAAGTCTCTATAGCTTAATCCCCACAGAACCCAAACAACAGAATTGAAGTCTCAGAACTATTTGCTATCAACTGAATTCTATCTTATTGTCATATAAGCAAATTTTATATGCCAACATTTAGAAACTGAAATCATTTTCAACTAGTCAACTGTAGGAATAGGTTTCACACAAATTGCTACTCTATGTATGAGAACAAAGAAAGAAGAAACATAACCATTCAAGTAAGAAAAAACCTTCAACGGTATAAGCAACCTGAGTTAGATAACATCTTTAAGCAAAAGACAATACACACTGTATCACCAGTGCAGTTTAAAGTAACACTAGTCATCTGCATTGTAAGAATGTAAATGTAACTGTTAAATAACCACTACATAGACTGCAGTAATTCAACCAGTCATCGGATCTCTTGCGACCCAACTGGTGGTGTTATAACAGGGTTACTTTTTCTTTGAGTGATTCTTAGACGCTGATATTTAATGATATGGTCAGTGCTGTCAGTTTTCCCTTAGTCTACCACAATATTAACCCAGAATTTCTTATTTATCTGAAACCCAAGCTGCATTTGGAAACCCCGGAGAACCATTACTGCTGTCACAGATTGTTGCTGTGTTGTGCCCGTTTGCCTCATGTTTCCCTGCCTCGGTAGACCCCTCAGGGATACTGCTGTTTGGAGCATTATCTGTATGCCTATCACTAGTCTCATTACCATCAGAATCAGTGAAAGAGCCTTTATTTCTAGCGTAGGTGCTGTAACCATTCCCCTGATTCCCATTTTGAGAAGCATGACCCTGAGAATTACTAGTTGATGGCAAAAAAGTAGCGCGATTGGGTGAAGCACCCCACAAACTAGAAGCCCCATAACTTGCATCTAAATTATAGAAAGGAACATACCCATGATTCTGGCTGCTCCACTGGTTTATTGTGACACCGGGCAAGCTGCTAGCATAACCAATGCTGGCCAAAGATGGATTCACATATACTCCAGCTGCCCCACCGTAGCAAGTATACATCTCACAACCATAGCCATAGCTATAGGGATTGTAACCAACAAAAGTAGGCTGAGCAAACCTAATAGGACCAGAAGAACCATAACCCAAGTAACCTCCACCACCACCATAGCCAGCAGGATTTGCTTCTTTAGGCAGGGCGCGTTTTACCTCCACTAGCTTATTTTTCAGTTCGTGAAAGTTTTTATGAAGAACTTTATCAACAGCATCTTCTGTGTCAAAGGTGATGAAACCAAATCCTCGAGGGCGACCAGTGCTTGGGTCATACATTATTACTTTATCTTTCACATTACCGTAATTTTGGAAGTACTGCCGAAACTCTTCTTCAGTAAGGGAAGAAGGTAGCCCACCCACAAATATTTTTCTAGTTCTGACACTCCCTTCAGGTTCTGTTTCTATATCTTCACCAGCATAAGGAAGTTTCGATCTCAAGCTCTGCTGCTGTTCTCTTGGTAAAGCCCTCTTAGTGTCCACCTGAACAGCAAAACTGGAGTTTAAAGTGTAAACAGATAAACAAGTAAACAGACATTTGGTCAGCAAGAAACTCAGATGTCATTTAGTTGAAGCCAAGCTACAACGTTGCAGCTACCAGCGGAATTGTTTGTCAAGTTTAAACACTGCTGAGAACCTTCAGAACAAGGAAAAGACTCATATGACTCAATCACGCCCACCAAAATATCATGTCTTCAAATGACTTCAGTTCAGATAAACATATTCAACACTATAAAACAAGAAAAACTAACATATTACTCCTTTACATCTCTCCTCTGGTAATTGTTTTTCCAAAAAAGTAACTCAACATGGACTATTTTACTAAAAAAAGAAAAGCATATGAAGCATCATCCTTAATTATCTAAGGAAGTTTGTCCTCACCACCCTGCTAAGCTGATCTACTACAATTCCCACACAATCCAGATAATACCCATTTAAGAAATTTGTCCTCACCACCCTGCTAAGCTGATCTACTACAATTCCCACACAATCCAGATAAGGAAGTTTGTCAGAATGCAACACTCCTCTAGTTCCACAAACAGGAACAGGACTGTGATTCATCATACCCATTTAAGAAATTGGACAAAAAGGCAGGATTCAGAAATTTTAGACAGTGTATTCTAATACACACGTTTAAAAAAAATTCTTTTGCATGTATTGAACGGGGTAATTTCATGGATAAAAATTTAACTTTAATTTTATTGCATCAAAGTCACTGTACCACAGAAAATCATTAAGCTATATTTTTATAACAAAAATATTACTCAATTTTGTCTAAATATCACATAAAGGTGAAACTAACCCATATAAACGGTTCAAGCAGAAACTAGAAGGCCTACACATAACACATGCTGATGCAACTAATGACACAATTCCAAAACTGCATTAAGGGAACAAGGAAAAACTTCGAAAGCATACAAACATCAGAGAAGAAAACTCAATCGTGATCAATACGAAAACTCAACGGGGTTACGCCTACAAGATTGATCAAAATAAACCAACACCACAAAAAAATATATAATTAACAGGTTGGGAGATGGCTATTAAATTTGTTGTATTTCATACCGAACGGCCATCAATGTTGTGTCTGTCCTGAAGAATGGTATGAATAACAGAAGGATCAGAGAAGACAACAAAAGCAAAGCGTCTAGACAAGCCAGTGTATCTATCACGCATGATGGTGGCATGTTTAATTTCTCCATAATTGCTAAAATAGTCTCTTAGCTTCTCCTCCGTTGTTTCCCATCTTAATCCTCCTACAAATAGCTTCCCTTCATCTGATTCCATAATTCTGACAACAAAAAGAATTCTCTCCTCTCCTCTGCTACAATAATAATAATAATACTAATGCAGTTTACGTAAATATAGCTCTGTTTTTGAGTATGTAACTAATAATAGTAGACAGAGAGGGACAGAGCAAGCATGCCTAGGGTTTGGGGACAGTGACCCAATCTCAATCGGAAAAGGGGATCAAAGCAAATCTTGAACACAATTTCCTGATTTAGCCAGATTTGGAATCAACCTCCAAATTCCTATTCCAACTCAAACTGAAATAACCTTTCTTTATTTGATTCTTAAACAAATCACTTAAAAGTCATGAGTTGTGAAAATATATATACGTCCACTAGTAAATGGTTACATATAAGGGAAAGTCATATATTTGGTCAGTCTGCCAAAAGTAGTTATATTAGTAGTTAAATATATAAAATATACACTAATTATGTATGAAATATATATTTTGCATGTATATTGTATTTTAATATATATAAAATCTATATTTGTCGGCTACTATTTTTGAAAGCAGTTGTACTTAGGGCTCTGCATAATTCGGTAAATATCGAAATCGAAATTTTTGGTATTTCGTATTTGGTATTTTGGTATTTGGTATGGTATTTGATTTAAATTTTAGAAATATTTGGTATTAGGTATGGTATTTGGTATTTGGGAATAAAATACCGAATACCGTACCGAAATACATACTAAATTACATAATATACATATTATATATAGCATAAATATAAAAGTTATAAAAGTTTACTTCCTTTTATTCTTAGTTTTAAAAAAAAATAATATTTCCCACCTTTTATTTTCACTATACGTACCTTTTCCCCAATTTTTTTGGTTACCTGCTTACACCCAGTTGTTTCCCCCTTTTAGTTTTAGGTTTAGAATTCACCATTTTCAAATCATACTTCAACTTAGACAGACCATACACAAACCTTACTTCTAGTGTTGTTGCATTCAAAAGATTGATTTTATTGGCTAGTTATAATTTAATTTTGCCGGCTAGTTAAGATATTTTTCTCCCCTAAATATTACGTTCAAAAAGTTGCTTTAGAGCCGAACAAACCGAAGTTATCGTACCGAATAAACCGAGACCGAAAGGCGAAAAACCGAACCATACCGAATTTAATTAGGTACGGTATTGGTATAGCATTTTAGAAAATCGAATACCAAAAATACCGTACCGTACCAACCGATGAAAACCCCTAGCTATACTACTGTATATTAATAACCCGAACCAATTTCTCTCCTCTTTTCATTTTACTTTTTCATTTTTCATAAGTTTACTTATTTGGATATAGTTTGGTACACGTGTAAACAATTAAAATGTACAAAACTCACATATATTTTTGGATTTTTTGTTGAAATTATTTTCGGCCTCAAATATTAATCGTTTTGATATACTAAATTTGTTTAAAACTATTAGTAGAGTCGTCAATAGTAAAAATGGCGTGTGGTAGCCACTAATAAAGTTGGTGTTTATTTTTTATCCACCAATTCTAATGCTGAGCAAAAATAGCCACTACACTATTAAAATTATTTTGAAAAGACTATTTTGCCCTTTGTTTACTTCTTATATGTTAAAACCCTTGTTTTATTCATTCAGAGGGAAAATTGCGAGGCAAAATTTCAGGGGCTCTTCGCGTGCTCCTCAGTATCTGTACCGTCCTTGCATGCAAATCAGTTGCAGTTGATCTTTTTCTTCGTCATCTTCTCTGCCTTGTACGATTGAACTGGTGATTTTATTTTTTATACATTGAACTATCGAACTCGAACCAGTTGCAGTTTTTTTTTTTTTTTTTGCTTTTATGCATTTTTGTTTTTGTATATGTTTAATCGAGATCAATGTTGTGTGTGGCATGAAGTATGCTTGAAATTTCAAAAATAACAATTATAAGTTGATTTTAGTGTCGAATAAGGATCGGATTGTTGTGATAATGTTATTCAGAAATTTTTGTGTTTGTGGTTCAATCAATATATTTGATTATGTAAGGACATTTCATGAAAATAGTCGTTAGAATTCATAAGCTAACTGTGTTTATGAATTTTTAGTTAAATGTGTTCATAAAAGTTAAGGACCAAGTGTTTTTTACTTTTGGACTTGGATCTCAAAGTTAAGGACTGAAAACAATAAGTTTTAACTTGAAACTTTAAGTTAAGGACTGAAAACTATAAGTTAAGGACCTATTGTTCTTAACTTTTTAACTTGAAACTTTAAGTTAAGGACTGCTTGTCCTGAACTTTTTAACTTGAAACTTGAAGTTTAGGACCAAGTTTGAAACTTGAAGTTCAGGACCTGCTGTCATGAACTTTTAAACTTGAAACTTGAAGTTAAGGACCTATTGTCCTTAACTTTTAAACTTGAAACTTTAAGTTAAGGATGCTTGTCCTGAACTTTTTAACTAGAAACTTGAAGTTTAAGACCTATTGTCCTTAACTTTTAAACTTGAAACTTGAAGTTTAGGACCTATTGTCCTTAACTTTTAAACTTGAAACTTGAAGTTTAGGACTGCTTGTTCAAATCTTTTATGTTCTTTTTCCTTCTTTGTAGTGTGCTAATGGAAGGAGATTGCGTGTTCGAGTTTAATGTTTGGCGAAACCTCATGAGCTATTGGAAAGGAGATTTACAATATAAGGAAACGATAAAAAGTTTTTTGTCGAACCGGCAGTGGAAGAAGTTAAGGGATGGTATTTTCGGGAACTTTTTCCGGTTACAAAGTGTGAAGTTTTCTGGTAAACTTATTCACTGTCTATTACTTTCAGAAATTGTAAGTAATGACGCTAATTCGATGGCATTCAAGGTTTTTGACCATGAAATTAAGTTTACACGTGAAGCATTTAATATAATCACTGGTTTGAATTGTTCTCCTACACTGGATATCAAATGTTTGGATGAAAAAGAGTATAGGCTTTTGAAAATCTATTTCCTTGGAAAGGATCGTATTGAGTTAGGTGATTTGTATACTTTTATTACTAGTCACTCAGATGGTACAACTTCATCATTTGAAGGTAGCGTTGATGATGCTGTGAAGTTGGCAACAATATATTTTGTTGAATCTGTTTTGTTGGGGAAGCGGAATAGTAGGAATGTGTCTGAGAAGTTAATGAAAATTGTAGATGATGATCTACTCTGCTCTTCATTCAACTGAGGCTCTCTTTGTTATGAAACATTATTAAAATCATTGAAGAATTGTTTGAAGCCCAATGAGAATGATAATGAGAAAGAGAAAGACAAAGATAAAGACAAGGATAGCTACACTCTACTTGGCTTTCCTTTTGCTTTTTGTGTTTGGATTATGGAAGTGTTGCCAATTTTCCAAGAAAAACAATTTGTTAACTTTCGAGAATGTGGTTATCCTCAGATGTTATGTTATTCAGATATGAAATCTCCACAATATGATTCTCTGTGTAAAAGATACTTCCATAATGAAAGTGTAAGTTAATATGATTACTCGATTTTTTAATATTTTGTTTATGTGTTTTAGTTGTGAAAACTTATGTGTTTTTTTTTCTTATATATATAGTTGTATAAATTGATCGAGGTGGCACCATTTATTTCTTGTGAAGAAGATACAGAGCCTGTTACTGTGCATAAGCCATTTTCTCAAGATCAAAGCTCAATGCCTTCTTCCACACCATTTGATGAAGCCATTCTTAAGGAAATTGTTAAAGTAGATTTTCTGTCTTTTAATAGCATTAGTTTTTTATTTGATTATTTTGTGCTTAAGAGACTTTTTTGTTTTTATGGTTTTTGATTAAGAGATTATTAGAGTAGTTTAAAAAGGATCTGCAGACTGAAGTTACTAGAATAAATCAGAAGATATCTGTGACAGAAAAAAAGATTGAAAATGATATGAAGGTAATATCATTAATTTCAGTTAGTTTAAATTTAAGGACACCATGTCCTTAACTTTTGAACTTGGAATTCAAAGTTAAGGACTTATTGTCCTTAACTTTTTAACTTGGAATTCAAAGTTAAGGACTGTCTGTCCTCAACTTTTTAACTTGGAATTCAAACTTAAGGACTGTCTGTCCTTAACTTTTTAACTTGGTGTTGAACCAAGTCACTGCATGGTTTTGAAGATTGACAAATGTCTACCCAGTTGAACCAGGTCCATCAGGGCAAAAATACTTGAACAGACCCGTTGACACAAGAACCGTCTATGCACAGGAGATAAATATGATTGTGAATTATCCATGAACTAAGAGGTTGTCTCCTAATGCGAAAAGGTTGCAAATTTATAGGAGGTTAGAGTTCGAGTTCAGCAAGGACAAAAATAATCAAGGAAGTTGAGATAAACACAATCTCTTCCACCAAGGAAGAGTTGCATTAGAACTAAACAAGAACATCTCAACTACCGGCGCTATATAATGTTGAAGCATTCTTACTGAAGAATTTATCGCACAAAGTCAGAAGTGAAACAAGAATTGAAAGCAAAATTCCCAGAGTTAGTTTGCAAGCAGAATCCTTGTGCGACACAAAGACTACTGACCAGCTAGAAGAACCAGTTCCATCTATTTGTCTTTCAAGTCTAGTTGGTTGTAGTAGGTGATTTAATTTTGTATCTTTCAGCTTTATTAGAAGCAATTATAATAGGTACACACTGTTCAAGTTAGAGTTAACTTGAAGCTTACCGCAATTAGCTAGAGGCTAGTTTGCCAAAGGGATTAGAGTTAGTCCTAGGTTTACAAAAGAGTTTATTTTGTA